>JAHTLZ010000235.1:1326262-1355364 GCA_023846285.1 Phrynocephalus versicolor
ATAGATAGATAGATAGATAGATAGATAGATAGATAGATAGATAGATACAGTGGTACCTTGTATAACAGACAGCTTGTATAACATAAAATTTGTACAACATAAAAAATTCCGGAGATAGGGGAAATTTGCTTAACATAATTGCCTATGGGGAAAATCCGTACAACATAAAATGGGATTACTCTGCTTTCAATGCATTCCTATGGGAATTTGTATAAAGGAAAATTTGCTTAACATAATTTCATTTGGAACGAATTAATTCCTTTATACAAGGTACCACTGTAGATAGATAGATAGATTAGATAGATAGATAGATGACAAGACAGACAGATATGAGTGACAGAGATTGTGAGATGGGGGCAGTGTACAGTAGTATTATATACACAATAAATATTTGGAACAGTTGTGTGAGAGACAGAGATGGATAGACAGACAGAGGGATGGATGGATATGAGTGACAGAGATTGTGGGAGGGGGGGGGCGCAGCTCTATTCCTGGGGAACCCTGAACCTTCAACAGTAACGTGAGCCATGCCATTACAATGTAACGCATCTTCGAAGGCGATCTCTTTGGAGATCCAAGCGATCGGTGGTGGTGGGGAGGGGGGTACCCCGTCACCCACCCCCAGCCCCACTTCGGTCCCTCCCCCCTCCCCCCGGCCCCCTCCCCGCCCCCGTGTACTCACACCTCGAGGATGCGGTCCCCTTTGCGCACCCCGGCGCGCTCGGCCGCCCCCCCGCCCAGGACGGCGCTGACGTGCTGCAGCGGCGCGTAGAGCTCCCCGTTGATGCTGCGCAGCTGCCCGCCTTCGCTCACTTGCCCGCGCACGTTGAACCCGTAGCCGGACTCGGACTTGACGATCCGCACCACCCGAGGGCCCGGCGGCGGAGGAGGAGGAAGAGGAGGAGGAAGAGGAGCAGCCCCGGCAGGAGGAGGAGGAGGAGGAGGAGGAGCGGCGGCCGAGGAAGGCGGCGTGGGGGTCCCCCCGGGGGCCGAAGCCGACGACGACGACGAGGAGGGAGGGAGGCCGGATCCCCCTCCTCCTCCTCCTCCTCCTCCTCCTCCTCCGCCCGAGCTGCCTCCCCTCAGCGGGCCCGGCAGGACGGACCGCGGCAGCCCCTCGCTCGCCTCGTCCGCCATCTTGGCGCGGGGAAGCCAACGGCGGGGGGGAGGGGGGTTTCTTCCGCCGCCCCCCCTCCTCCTCCTCCTCCGGCTCGCCACGCGCGCTCGCGCACGCGCAAGGGGGGGGACTCCTCGGGTGGCCCCCTGTCTCTCTCTCGCGCGCGCTCGCCCTCTCTGGCTCGATCGCTGGTTCTCTCTCCGCCAGCGCTGTCACGCGACCGGCCACGCCCACTCCTGTGCCCCTTTCGTTCCCTCACATCCCGCCGGCTTCCGTAGGCGGGGCTGCCTTTCAGGACGCATGCGCGGTGGGATCTACTGGCTCCGCCTCCCTCGGTGACGGCCACCAGCCACCCCGGGGCGTCATGGGAGGTGTAGTTCCTAGTTGCTCGGAAGAAGAAGAAGAAGAGCGGTTCCACGCTAGAGTGAGTACTAATTCTGTTCTTAAAGCTCCGCAGCGGGAGTTTCTCAACTTCGTCTTGACGCACCCCCCCTTACCCATTGCGGGGTTTATTGTCTTCCTCCCCCGCAATGCTCCATGGGAGCTGTAGTTCTCTCCAAAGGGTTCTAGACCCAAGCTCGCGCGCGCGCGCAACCCCCCTCCGCCATGTTTCCTTCTCGCGGTCGCCGCCCTCTTTCGCGCGGAGGCTCACGGGGGCTGTAGTTGCTCCGCACAGGTGGGTGGGCACCCGGTTGCTACGAGGAAGAGCCGGTTGCTATGGGCAACGACAGCATCCGAAGCACATCGGGGAAAGGGGTGGTCGCTAAGAATTTTTTATTTTTGGACCACCATCTACCATCCCGAGTCATTTCAAGCCACTTATTATGGCTTATTATTGTTTGACTTAGTTCATGAAAATAATAAGTCTGCGGTAGCGTTTTCATTTATTTAAAGTGATGATGCCTATTATTGGAATGCAAGGGCCTTCCTGAAATGACCCTGGAGGGACCAAAGCATTCATAGGAAGTCGAATTTGCACTGAAATTATTCCAGATTACATTGTTCTCCAGACTAGTAACACCTTTATGTGCCATTTTGCAACTTCTCCAAGTTTCTGTTGAAAGAGCGGGAACAATCATTAATCTGCAGAGGTTACAGATACTGTGTTGTTCAGAGGGAGAAACACAACCCTTCAGACCTTTTCCTTCCACTCCAGCTTCACTGCAGTGAGACAGACTTTCCCATTTGTCCACCTAGGAGTACAAGACGCGTATAAAAGCCTGCCTCCAGAGAGCACTGAAAACTGGGCAACAGCCCTCTTGTATAATCAACCCATGGGGCTAATGTGGAGGGAAAGAGCCCCTGGTTGCATGCGCTCACAGCTGTGGCGGCTTCTAATCCGCTTAATCAATTCATAATCTTTCTATGGATTAAAAACATCCTGAAGGTTAAAAGGTTACAAAGGAATTTTTACAGACACCTCGGGGCATGCCCCGGGCAGAGGCATCGCATCATCTCAAGGACACAAGCAAGACCAAGATTACAGCCTACTAAAAGACAAACACCCCCCCCCCCCAAGTGAAATATCTCTGGAGTCGGATGAAAAGCCTTACTTATTTTGGAGGGGGGAGGGGAGAGATCCCTTGAAAACAGAAATGGTTCTAGTTGGCTTTATTTAGCCTCTCTGCTCACAAAACACCCATCAGCCAAGAGGTAATTTCATCAAATATTTTATTTTTCGCCTGCAAAAAGCAGGTTCTATTGCTGTCTCCTATTCACATTTGGGGTAGAGGGGGATCCAGTCTCTCTCTCTCTCTCTCTCTCTCTGCACGGAGAGATTATCGACTCCTGCATACCAGTGTTATAAAAGAAGTGGGACAAAAAAAATGGGAAAAAAAGATGGAATTGGAGTGGCAAAGTAGTTTGCTGCAGTCTGGAGAGAAGGGACCTCTTAAAAAAAAAGGCAGGCAGCAAAATCAAAATCAAATTAGAAAATGGTATCCTGGAGGGAGTGTAAAAAGGCAAAATGTGGGCCAGCATCCATCCATCCACGTGTCACTGAACAGGTTCTGGAAGCCCTCCCTGTGAAGCGGCAGTTCCAAAGGGAGCTGGGCTATAGCTGGGCTTCGGTCTGACCCAGCCCAAAGCACTTCCTGGCAGGCACAGATCTAGACCGTCGTCTCTAGCAGTGTAGCAGGGACCCATTACACTTCAACTGCTGTTGCCAACCCGTAAGGATACCGGGGTTCCGAAACCCAGAAGAGGTTTCAACCCTACTCAGATGGGACGGAAGCCATTTTGGATACGACGTAGCGTCTACTTCTATTTTAAACAGTGAAATTGCATGGTACGTGCCATTTCTCTACTTTTCCCGGCACCATGCAGCCCTGACCAGACAACAGGGATGACAAGACGGCTTGATTTTCTGAGCTTAGTGGGCCAAACAACCTACCATCTCGTGAGACACTCCAGAGGCCACTTGAGCTAATAATTATTAATTTTGAAAACTACGAGTACCAGCTTGCGTACGAATCGAAAGCTACAAAAATATGAGGAGGGGTGAACAGAGGACTGGAGAGGGGAAAAGAGAGATCGTGACAGCGTGGAATTAAAAAGGCACCACCTTCTGACAAACAAAAAAATAAAAAAAATAAAAAAAGAATAAACATGGCCAGCCATATAGAACGGTAAGAGATGAACAGAAAGGGTTCTGTGCCTAGGCTTTCAAGTGTCACTGTCTTTTGTGCGTTCCACCTCCCGCCTTGTCAGACCAAATCCTTCCACGTTTTGAGCAAGCCGTGCTACCGGGGCCTTCCTGCTACGGAACAAATCAGGCAGCCTCTGCGGTGGGCCGAGGGGGACTGAGAAGCAGCAAGGGCGAAGCCGGGCGGTCCAGTGAGCTTGCGGTGGTTTCTACTTCCAAGGGAGGAGGGCTACCGTGACGGCTCCCAAGGTACGATTCATGTCTCCACCACTCGGATAAGAGGCAACGGTTTGGGGCCCACAGCCTTGGTGAGTCTTTGGCTGGAAAAGAGGAGGAGAGCGGCGGGGGGAAAGGAAAGAGCCATTTTATCAGCCTGCATGGCTTGAACTAGGAAGAGACCACTTTTTTTTCCCTTCTCACTGAGAGAATGGGTTGCAGAAAACCAGCAGAAGGGTGCCTCGTGCTATTAGCCCTGAACTAAAGGGCTTCAGTCCCAGCCTGGAGGGATTTTTCTAGCATTTCTTTGGCCGCCTCTGCTTGCGGAGGAGAGGAGAGGAGGGAATGTTTTGGGAGAGAAACGCTCAGGGGAATGCGTTGAACCCAGCACAGTAAGGGACCCACCCACCACTGGGGTCTCGCCGGCTGATGAATGTGCCACACAGGCTGCCATGGTGGCTCTACGGGATACTGGCTCACCTGCTGAGGAACTCTGACTTGGATCGGGGCCGGGGGCCAGGGGCGTCCGGGTTGGCTTGCTTCTCGATGAGATGCTCCATGCGGTCGTGCATCTCCAGGTTCTTTAACAAAGAAGGAAAGGACAGGAGATGATGGAGGGAACACACGTTTGCTTGCTTGCTTTTAACCTGACAACTTGGGCCTGCAGGCAAGAGCTGAAGCTGCCTCTCTGGCCACACTAAGTCTCTGAAACCACACTAAGTCTCTGAAACCAGAGAGCGGCGGGACATCCTTTAAAATAAGAAGAATCCCAGAAGGCTCTGAATTCTGTGACTGGTGGAACTTCCTCAGTCCTAAAGCCAACTGGCACCAACCTCTGCCTTGACCCTTGAGAAGGAGAAGTTAAGATAAATAGCCAAGTGAACGTAGCAGCACCAAGTCCATGAAGCTTCATTGACAGGCTTCCATTTTGCCTTGGGCGTGAGCACCCTAGATCCTTTCCCAGCTCAATCTGGAAAGCCCCCAAGCTCCCCCAGCACGGAAAGCCCTGGACGGCTTTTAAAATTTGACAGCACAGGGTGTGTGTTCAAGGTCATGTGGACATTACTGGCCAATATACTTGGGGAGGAAATTGTGTAACTTCCTTTTTCCCCCCTGCGCTGCCAGTATCCTGCAGTACAGGGACACGGCACCAGAGGGTGGCAGAGGAAAACAGCTGAGCTTCAAATGCACAGCTCCAATGCGTATTTATGCACCTCTGGGGACTCCTCTCTGTATACACACCACCAATTCATAACTATAACGAGTTCTTCAGTCTAGCAGGGACGACATCCCTCTATCTGGAATTTGTTGCCATAAAATTCAGAGACAAACCGCTTCACAGGACCTCCAGGCCTCAGAGGCAGGGCAGCTTTAGAAACCAGCCGTTGCTCTCATTCCCTGGTTGGCGCTTGGGGATATATTTTTTTTAAAAGGCAGCTTTCAACCTTCTGGAAAGGCAGGGACACCGTTTTAAAGAAGCCTCGCCACCTACCTCCGCTTCTAGGTATGCCACTCGCTCTTTGAGTTCCTGAATGATGGCGTCCTTAGACTGGATCACCGTTTTGGAGTTCTGGAGCTGAGGAGGAAAACAGCACCCGAGAAGCAAATAATCAGAGATCCCAAACTGGGTGAGAAGAAAACCGTTCTATCAGAAGAGGCATCCTGCAAGCCTCCATCCAATGGTTCTCATTTCAGAGCCCAGCAGCTCTGAAATACCTGTACCGGACTCAGTTTCATTGGTGCCTCTTTTCTGCCCATGTGGAAGCATACAAGTTTGAATTTCCAGCCAGGTGTACCTAGGACGTTTTGCACCATGAATGCCTTGAGAACACTTAAGGTGTAAAACAACCCTCTCTGCTTTTCAAGTCAGACCTGTCACTGCCTCCGTGACAGGCGGTGAAACCCACTCTGCGGTACAAGTGGGGCCCATATAAGGTCCATTTCGGTGCCCCGTGATCAACTCTGGGAGTCAAGTTGGAAATCAAGAAGCGCTAAAAGAAACATCAACCTCTCTGAGGCAGGCAGGCAGGCAGCACTGCTTGGCTTCGAAAGCGGAGAGACCCGTTCCTAATCTTGCCATCTGGTTTCTGTTACGTTTTGCCGTTACCTGCTCTTCCCCTCTTTCAACCCGCCGAGGTGTTGGAAGAGAGGCACTGTGCGGCTGCTGCTACACAGGCTTCCCAAGCACAAAAGGGGAGCAGAGGGGAGCAAACGGAGGCCTTAGAACAGTGTTGGCGAACCTATGGCATGGGTGCCAAAGGTGCCACCCGGAGCCCTTTCTGTGGGCATCCAACATCGCCCCTTCACAGCCACCTGTATGCAGGTTAAATGGCTGGATTGGCACTTCCCAAATAAAAATAGTGGGTTCTGAATCGCAATTTGGGCACTCGGTTGCTAAAAGGTTCGCCATCACTGCCTTAGAAAGTTAAGCCACTCGGAGGCTCATAGCTGGTAATTGATGAAAGCAGGGCAAGGTTGTTGAGTTAGATTCTTCTGCTGCTTCTAGTATGTTTCCTCTATCTTGGAACTCGGCATAGCAGATGCAGGACTCCAGGAGAGTTTCCCATTTAGGAACTGAAGAGAGCTAGACCCCATCACGTCCCTCAACCAAAGGACTGTTCTCCCAGAACATCCTTCAGCAGGGCTTGAAAACACGCCCTTCAACAAACTCCCAGAGGCGGAGGCCGCCCATCCACGGAGAGGGACCACGATGGCTTGTCCCAAAGCGGCCTGATTCGGAACACCACCCGGGCACAGAACCCCTCTAGGCAGTCATCTTCCCTCCCTGCTTATGGGGTGGGGTCCTCCCATCCTGTTAAGGCCGGTACGCCCAAAGTTCATCCCTCCAGATGTTTTGGACCACAACTACCCCAGTCCTTTGCCATTGGAAATATGGGCTTGGAATTCTGGGAGTTGTGGGCCAAAACATCAGGAGGGCCAAAGTTTGGACATGCCTGTGTTAAGGTAACATTGGGAGAGGTGGTCGCCCCTCGCCAGAGCACCAGGGGTAACAGATCCGCCCTTACGACTCCCGAGTCACCACCGGCATCGCGCGCATCATCCGCCCTGACCTGTTCGATCATCTGCCGGACTTTGCGCTGCTGGCTCTTCAGCATGTCATCGAGGTGGTGGATTTTTTCCCGCAAGATGGCCACCTCCTTCTCCAGTTTGGCTGACCTGCAAGAAAAAGGAAGCGGGGGGGGGCACGTGTCAACAATCGCCAGGAAGAAAAAAGCAGATAAGCAAAACATACTATCTCTCCCCCCGCCGCCGCCGCTGCCGCGCCCCGCTGTAGCCTGCAAAGCTGCTTGTTCTCTTTCTTCCTGGCAAGGGGAATATCTGAGACCTACTTCAGGAGTGCAATGCCCGCCTCGACAGACCCAAGGCAGTGCCATGTGAAGACAGGAGATGCAGGTTCAAAATACACTGACAAGAACTTCCAAGGGGCCACGCACCAGTTAACTGTCAAGATTGTTTCCCAAAAGCACTCCCCTGCATTCCTAAGCTGGCAAAAGGCTGTGTGCATCTCTCTTTCTCAATCCCCATTAGGTTCTTCTATGCTTGTGCTTTGAGAAATTCACATTACTAAGGAAAGGCCTTCCCTGCAAACCAGGTTTTTCTACACCCTGGTGTATCACCACCGAGTCTTCAGAATAAATCTATTTGCAAAACCAATTGTCCCTTCTGGTTCCTCTGAAATCTTTCTCTTTCTTTTCTTTTTTGCAAAGGCGTTGGCCCTTTTTTCTTTTTCTTTTTGCAAAGCCAGCCTATTCGGGAGCTGGTTTTGTTCTGGCATGTTAAAACCGCCAGGAAAGAAGGAAAAAAACACGAACAAGGGGCAGTGGCGCCCAAGACCGAAGAACGAGGCCTGATGGATCAGAGATTGAAAAAGCTTTCTTTGTTGCATGACGGCTCCTCTTGTTCCCCTGCCAGGATGGTGGCTGGCTACACTGCTTGAAGAAGGCTTGGAGCCGTTGTCTTGGGGGTGGCAGGGAGGTAACTCCTCTAAGTTCTGTGCCAGTTGCAGCCAAGTTGCAACCCTGTGTTCTTGTAGGCAGCTTGTTGCTGCCACCTCTCATGAGCAGGCTGCTTCTAGAGCCAAAGGTTCCACCCCTGGTAACTCCCAGTTCCTTGGACACCCTGCGAAGCCTCATCTGGAGCCCCTTTCAAAGCAGCCGGACGAGCCAGCCACGGCACCAAGAAGCCACGGCCAAAGAGAACGAAATCCACCCCAAAGGAGGTCAAGAACAAATTCAGAGCGGATTGGACCCCCTTTGCCACTTTGGGGAAGCCGCTGTGCAGAGATATCAACGCCTCCTGGGGCCACACAGATTGGAAAAGAGACACGGGTTGCTCCCAGGCACCAGGCCAGGTCCGGGATGTCGAGGTTCTTCCCAAACCTGGAGGGCGACGCCCAAGGCTTGGCCGTCCCCCGATCCTGGCAACGGCCGCACCTCACCTTTCCTGTTCCTCCAGCTTGTCTCTCTCGGCGCTCCGGAGCCGCTCCAGCTCGGCTTCCCCTTCGTTCATCTTCCGCAACAGCGCCTGGTGTTCCTGAAAGCAGGTCGGGACAAGATCCCATGGGAATCTTCCCACCACCACCACCACCACCCCGTAAACGAACCCAGCTCTGCTCGCCACCGATCCCTTAAAACGCCAGTACCTTCTCCATCCCTGTTAGAAGCCTCTGCAGCTCATCCAACTTCAGATCTTTTTCTTGCAGGTCGTCTTCCGCTTTCCGGAGGGCCCGGCCGGATTGCTCTGCCTCCCTCCGGTAGTGTGAGATGGACGTCTGAGAGGCAAAGAGAAAAAAGACTATCTAGCCCATTGTTGGCGAACCTATGGCACGGGTGCCAAAAGTGGCACTCTGAGCCTTTTCTGTGGGCACCCGACATCACCCCTTCACAGCCACCTGGATTCAGGTCAAATGGCTGTACTGGCCCTAGAAAAAGACTATCTAGCCCAGTGTTGGCGAACCTATGGCACGGGTGCCAAAGGTGGCACTCAAGAGCCTTTTCTGTGGGCACCCGACATCACCCCTTCACAGCCACCGGTATTCAGGTTAAATGGCTGTACTGGCACTAGAAAAAGACTATCTAGCCCAGTGTTGGCGAACCTATGGCACGGGTGCCAAAAGTGGCACTCAAGAGCCTTTTCTGTGGGTACCCGACATCACCCCTTCACAGCTACCTGTATTCAGGTTAAATTGCTGTATTGGCACTTTGCCAAAAAAATTAGTGGGTTTTGAATCACATTTTGGGCACTCGGTCTCTAAAAGGTTCGACATCAATGCTCTAGCCTCTGTCCATTTTCTCTCTCTCTCTCTCTCTCTCTCTCTCTCTCTCTCTCTCTCTCTCTCTCTCACACACACACACACACACACACACACACCCCATATGGAGCAACCACTAAGAATGGGGCATGACAGGGAGGCCCTGTGCGCACGATGCTTTATGGAACCTTAGGTCTAACTGGCACCCTGGGTCATAAATCCACAAGCCCCAGTTCCTAAGCCGCATTTAAATGGGAGGATTTGGGTATCCCCCCAGCCCCTAAAAGAGAAAAATAAACCCCACTGACCTCGTAGGCGGCCCTGTCCGACTGGTGCCGCTTCTCCGCCTCCTGTAGCTTGGAGAAAAGCCGCTTGGTGGTCTCCCGCATGACAGAAATGTCGTCTCCGGGATAGGCTGGCTCATCCTCCTGGAAAGCCAGTGGGGAGAAACCGTTTCACCGGGGATCGGGAAAGAACCCACGCCCGGCCGACAGCATCCCCTCTCTGCTGCTAGTTTGGAAAGCGGGCGGAGGAGGTGCCTTGCGTGCCCAAGGAAGAATCAGGAGGTATGGCATGGAGTCAGTCTTGCCAACCATGTATTTTTTTTTCAAAACCACTCCCCTCTCTTTCCCCTCCCAAACAGGTGTAAGGTCCCCCTCCTCCTCCCGCCACTTAAGATAGAGGTGGACAACTCGAGTCCAACTGGGCTTGGGCAGAGGCACCCACCGAAGGCGACGATCAACAGCTCAGGCTATGTGGCAGGGGCGGTGGGCCTCTCAACTCAGGGACCGGAGAGAAAACAAGGGGGGAGGATGTGATGCCGCCCCCGGGTCCCACCTTTGGGCCCTCACCCCCTCGCCATGGTGTCCGAACAGACAGGGTCTTCTGATGTCCATTTCAGAGGCGGCAAAGAGAATTCTCTCCTCCTCCTCCTCCTCCCACAATCCTTGTCCTTTGGCTGGGCTTAAAAAAATATACCGGACAGAAAGCCACTCCGTTTCAAAAGTGGAGTAGCTGATCCCTGGTCTTAGTCTGACACTCTACCCATTATACCATATAGCCCCCCACACACACACACACAGACACATTCCAATTTACAGTGTGCATCTCTGTTCTACTTGACACCCTTCCTTTATAGTAGTCATTTCTCGCTCGCTCGCTCCTTCCTTTCTGCAAAATGAAACACGAGCCTGCCTCCCCCCCCCAACCCCCAGACTCTTGCTACTGACCTGGCTCACAGACAGGCTGCGATAGAAGGGGGTCCGGTGAGGGCGGATCCCGTTGGTTTTTTCCAGGGGAAGCTGCACGTGGAAGAGGGGGGTGGGAAGTTTCAGATCAGCAGAACGAAGCCATCGGCAGCAGAAACCTCCAAATCCATATTTGGGACACATTAGTGGGCCACTATGCTCCCTACGCTACCGCAAACCTGCCTGTTACTTGCCTCCCCCCCACACCCACACACACATTTGAGTGCATTGGCAGAAAGGGCGTTCAAAAGGCACACCGCTGAATTATCATTTGGAGTAAAAGAACGAGGAGCCCTCTAGCGACACGTTTTGCTTTCCAGCCACACTGGAAAACCCATAACCCTTGTCCTCTACTTCGTGTCCCTCAGAAAAGTGGTCTTTGGAGACGCACAGGAGCAGAAGGGACACGGAGGCGTCGGAATGAACAGCCAACCGACGAGTGACTAAGCCCTCGTTAAAGCCACCTCTGCTAATAGGCTGAATCGCACCTCGTGGAAAACAATTCCATAAATCAGTTCTGCAGAATACGAAGCCGCTCCTTTTGGCTGTCCTGAAATGACTTTCTACCCTTGTTACGTCCCACGATACCTCTTCATGCCAGTGGTCCATAATACCCTGTTTCCCCGAAAATAAGACAGTGTCTTATATTAATATTTGCTGCCAAAGATGTGCTAGGTCTTATTTTCGGGGGATGTCTTATATTTCAGTGAGAGGCAAAAACTTTAAGTAGGCCTTATGTTCAGGGGAGGTCTTATGTTCAGGGAGGTCTTATTTTCGGGGGATGTCTTATATTTCAGCGAGAGGCAAAACTGTAAGTAGGTCTTATTTTCCGGGGATGTCTTACTTTCGGGGAAACAAGAGGTTCGTACGGAAAACAGAGGTGGTTTGGGAATTCACAACAGAAAGTGACCCTCGGCATTCTCTCACAGGCTCGCTTGTGAAAGAACGGAAGGGGGGGGGAATCACACTACCCAGAAGTTACGAGCCTGGGAAACGCTGCAACCAGGCCGAGGGTGTGGCCCTCGGTTGTGTTCAACGGGCGCGGCCTGCGTGGAGTTAAGACCAAGAAATCAGTTTAAAGGGGAGAGCGCAGTTCCTTGAAGATTCCTTCCAACTAGCATAACAATTAGGAACTCGGATTCGGCAGCGATTCCAGGAGGGTGTGAGTCAGCGAGAGACCGAGGCAGAGCCACTGCTGTTGGGAGAGGCTGTTTTCCCTCACCAGGCTCAAAAACACGCCTCGTTTTTCTGCACTAAAGTATCCCCCCTCTTAAGGGCTTCCTGGCTGCTCAAGAGCGAGACAAACTTTTGGACGCGTGCATGAGGGCGGCCAAAGCGGGCGGGTGGTAGAGAATTTTTGAAAATGCAAGCTTTGGCAGGGAAATTATGCCTTCAGTGGCACAAACATGTTTTTATAAGATCACACAGCAAAGGTGCTGGCAGAGAGGCGAGACTTCCGACGCTCCAGTTTGGACGCTCAAGCCGGTCACGTCTGGCCAATTTCATTTTGCCTACCGGCTCCTATCATCCTCAGAAAGCCATTGATTACCTCTTGGAGACGATAGCTCTCACTTTTCAAGCGATGGAGGCTCTTTTCGTGTTTCGCCCTGTCTTCGGTGCGGGTTCTGAGGTACACCTGAGTCACGGAGGAGAAAGCACAACACCCATGAAGAGATAAAGCCTCCCCGGAGACGAGCGAGATCAGACAAGCAGACAGCTCCAAAACCTAGCTCAAGAGCAGAGGGCAGGAGGGTGTTGCAGAGAGCTGACACTAACTTTCAGCAGGCTGTACTCCTTTGTGTCTGTCTCTCTGTGTGTGAGAGAGAGAACCACCTAAAACCCTCTTCTGCTCAGGAAGGAGAACGCAGTTCAAATCCTGAAGATCTACAGCACCGCGTTTCTCAAGGAGAGAACAATTTAGCCGCTCTCCCTGTTTTAAGATTAAAGTCAAAAGCGAGGAGATAAAAAAGCCAGCGATACGCACAGCTTCCCAGAACAAACGTCTTCTCTTTTATTGACTCAGCGGCTGCCTTTTTGTTTGAGAACGATTAGATTACACATAGGTCCAATTACTAAAAAAAAAAACCCAAACCTACATAGGCATGCATACATCTATGGGCAATGATTTTTCAGTACGCCAGCATGCTCTCCTTCCTCAACCATGGCTAGCTAAGGGTGTCAGACATTCTAGTCCAAAACAGCCAAGGCTTCCACCCCAGAATAGGGAAATCTGTTTACTTGTTTACTTGTCCAACCAATGAGTTGCTACCAGCCAAGTTAGGTGCAAATTTTATGCCAAGGGTGCCTACTCTGTTTTATTGTTGTGGTTTGCTTAAATTTGTCTCTATTGCTCTTTCTTGTTTTGTGTTTTGTCTTTGATATGATGCCTACCTGATTTTTATCAGCTTATTGTAAGCCGCCCGGAGTTCCCAAGGGAAGATGGGCGGGATATAAATTCAATAAATAAATAAAGGCAAGTGCACAGTGAGTGGCGGCCACTCGGCCCCTTCCAAGCCCTTCCTGAAGATACTGGGATTTGAAACTGTGACGTTGCATGCTCTGACCCTTAAACCAATATCCCATATTTGTAGTACGTTGCCTCTTTTTCTCCTGAAGAAATCCAGGTATTTCCCACACACACCCCCAAGCATCACCTACAAACTGGCTGCCTCCACGGAACCACCAGTGGCTAAAAGCTCACCTTGATGATCTCTTCGTCCCCGTTGTTGGTCTTGATGCATTCCGAGGCCAGCGTGTGGCTGCTCGCGGGCCGGTTGGCCACCATCGCAAAGGCTCTTCCTACTGGCTACCGCAAGACACGACAAAGCAAGAGGTAAAGGGAGGGTTTTCGGCCGAGGATCTGGGCTTTTCTTAAAAGAGGAACGTGGTCCCGGTTATTCCGACAAGGGCGGAGACAAACCACGACTCTACCACCACCGAGAGGTGGACATTTGGGGTCACCCGGGGATGACGGCCAGTTGCTACACAATTTGTCGGGGTTTCTTTGCCCATAAATGTTTTCAGACGTAGGGTTTCTCTAGGGAAAGAAATAAAAAGAGAGGCACCTACTTTTTCCTTGGTTTGGTCGGGTCTCTCTCCAGGGAG
The DNA here is from genome assembly GCA_023846285.1 of Phrynocephalus versicolor. Taxonomy (NCBI): domain Eukaryota; kingdom Metazoa; phylum Chordata; class Lepidosauria; order Squamata; family Agamidae; genus Phrynocephalus; species Phrynocephalus versicolor. The sequence goes on from JAHTLZ010000235.1 coordinate 1,339,864, forward strand.
ATCATTCTGCAGTGTTAATCTTAATATTTTCACACTGTCCTGAAATGATAAGGGGAGGGGAGGCACAGTTAGTGGGGGGGTTGCCATGTTGAACAGTAGGAGATAACCCTAGACACTCCTACCAGCTAAACCAGTGGTTCTCCACCGGTGGGTCCCCAGATGTTCCTGGACTGCAACTCTCAGAAATCCTGGCCAGCTCAGCTAGTGATGAAGCCTTCTGGGAGTTGCAGTCCAGGAACATTTGGGGACCCACCGGTGGAGAACCACAGAGCTAAACTGACAGCGAGAAGGAAGGGGTACATAAACAAAACAGAAAAGAGGGGAGCAAAATCTTCAGAGGACAGAAAAGTTTTATGGAACGGCCTCTAGCCACTGAAGGCCTGCAGTTATTATGAGTAGCAGCCAGCAAAGGTGATCAGAGGTTTGACCTTTTCTGCAGCTGGCCTGCGGGAGCACCGAAACTTCCCAAAACAGAACTGTTTTGTTCTGGAGAAGCCACCACGGCTGTCAGGCTCAGCACTTTTGAGAACGGCCGCAAAGAGAGGGCTTTGAAAGACCGTGGCGCCTCTTCCTCACACAAAGAAATCACGGCTATTCAAAAGACAGAGAAGGATCTGCCCTGGAAGGATCTGCCCTGGAAGCTGTGCAAGAATGGCTAAATGAACTAGATCTTTGGAACTGGAGACAGCGTGTCTGGAGGAAACAGTGGGAGGAGAGGTTACCAACGGGGCATGAATAATGCCTGCTCCAGAGCGGGGCCAGGGTCACACCTTAGATGGGCCAAGATCCCTCCAGCTCATTCCCAAGTTTCCAAGGCCATTCCCGGTTTTTAATAAGGGCCTTCCGAGGTCCCATGGCCACGAAGCCTTGCAAGCGGCGTGGCCCAGCCGTAGCCTGCCTGAGCTTCGACCGACAGTCCGCGAAGGGACAAAGAGAAAGGCGCAATGAAATCTGCCACATGCATTGACCAAATAACCTTTTATCTGTCATTCAAGGACCAGCATCTCTATTCCCCCAGCCCCACCTCAACACAGATACCTTGTCTAGAATGGAAGGGTACAAAAGGCAGCAGATGTGGTGATGGGTTTTGCTTTTGTTGGCAATGGGCGCAGGGGCGGTGGTGGGAAACCCATGGGCAAAGTGCTCCGGGGGCGTGCACAGCCCTATGGCTGCGCGGCTTAGAGGGAACCTTAATACGTTCTGGTATTTTGCTTTTAAATACAGCAACTTCATTATGCAAACTGCCTTGGGAACCTTTTAAGGGAAAAGGTTTTAAATAAATAATAAAATAACTATAATTTTTGTAATTTTATTTGTTTATCCTTGTACTTGTATGGCTAACATAGCCCTTGTAAGCCGCTTAGAGTTCGTTTGAAGATAAGCGGGATATAAATGCAAAAATAAATAAATAAAATAAATAAACTAGGGTAGGGCTATTGACTCTTTTGGCATCAGATGGAAGGCCTCTCAAAAAGATGTGCCCTCGGTGTCAACAGAACACCTATCACCTTATCAGCACGCCTAGTGCTGTATGGCAGTAAGCCCAGAGGACTTCCCTGCCCTGAGGAGTATGCAATTTTAGACTGGGGAGAGAAGGGGATTCAGAAGATGGAGGAACAGAGAGAAAGAAAGGAGGTTTAAAAAAAAAAACACAGGAAGAGAAACCTCTTCAACGGAGGTAGAGTGTTTGAAATCAGCCCAACTCCCAGAATTGCATCATCAGCAAAACTTCTGACTAAGTTGCTCTCCGTAGCCCCACTTCAATGCCTCTGGGGCTCCAATTAGGGTCGGCGCTCATTCACCTCCTTAATCGTCAGTAATTTGTACAAAGCCCGGGGAATCTCACCACCCCCTAGACGCGCTCGAGAAGCTGACACCAGGAGGGGTTGGGGAGGAGAGGGACCGCCAAGCAACGCCGTCTGTCAACATCAGGCAGGTTTTAATGGCTTGGCAGGCAGTGCTACCCATCAGAGCCTATTCAAGGGGTTGCCTCGCTCACAAGGCCGTGCCTTCAATGCATGACCCGAGAGCCGGTTGGCAAACCAGGTCTTCCCAGCACAAAAGGGAAGCCACAGCTTCAAAACCACGGGAGTCAAAGGGACCACCTGGAACCGTGCCTGGTGTCCTACCTTGAGCCCACTGGGGAAAAAAGTGAGATGGAAATACAGTGGACCCTCCTATAACAAACAGTTTGTGTAACGTAACATCTGTACAACATAAAAAATTCCAGAGATAGGGGAAATCTGCTTAACAGAATCGCCTATGGGGCGAATCCGTATAACAGAAAAAGGGTCACGATTATGGATGACTCTGTTTTCAATGCATTCCTATGGGAAATATGTATAAAGGAAAACTTGCTTAACATAATATAAAAATATAAATATATAAATATAGTTTCATTTGGAATGAATTAATTCCTTTATACAAGCTACCACTGTAGTATGACCAACTCCGGCTCTTCCTCTTGCAGAAATGGCTCTGAATCGCCAACCTGTGCCTTCTAGAAGCATCCGGTGGCCCAGCTCCTCAATTCTGGAGCCGATGGGACCGACTGTCAAATAAAGAGCCTAGGTAAGACCCTCGGCCACCCCACGGAGTCCAACCTGGCAGGACCACTCCAGGAAGGCGGGGGGAAACGGAGCCCTTTCTAGAAATTTGATCTGGGAAATCCCATCAGGACGATTCTGCAAACAACTTCAAAGTGGCCCGCAACTCATATAAAACTAATAAGTAAACGAATAAAATACAGTGGTCCTTCGACTTACGAATTTAATCCGTTCCAAATGCATGCTCTTAAGTCGGACTACTCTTAAGTTGGGGTACCTATCTAAAAATTGAAAAAATAATTTTAAAAAATAAAAAAATTGAAAAAAATATATTTGTAAGTCGAGCAGACCATATCTAAAATTTGTAAGGCGGCAGTTAAAATGCCAACGGTTTTCTGCTCTCAAGTCGAATTGCTCTTAAGTCGGGGTACCACTGTAATTGTCCTTCAGCCACCCACCAAGGTCTGATCACTTCCTAGTGGTGCAGTGGTTAAATGCCTGTACTGCAGGTAAAACTGTGCTCACAACCTGGGTTCAATCGCAGGTAGGAGGCTCAAGGTTCACTCAGCCTTCCATCCTTCTGAGGTCGGTAAAATGAGTACCCAGCTTACTGGGGGGGGGGGCAATGTGTAGCCTGCACACTGTAATTAAAATTGTAAACCGCCCAGAGACTACTTGTAGTGGTATGGGGAGGTATATAAGCAGAACACTTTTAGCTCACTGCTCAAATAATTCTGGCTGGCAGACTGTGTCACTTTTACACCCACACATTTATAATCATTATAAATGATGCTGTCTTTGCGTCCAAAAGCTTCTTGGGGTGGCCAGGGGGGGCGTGTTACAGAGCAAGGATTAATCTAAACCACCAAGCATTCCAGGGCCATGATTCCGTCCAGCAGAGCTGCCCTTACCTCAGTATCTATTGCACACACACCCCACACACACATACAGACACACAAAACAAACACGTGCCATTGTACTCTACAGCCGACCCATATAAGGACAAAGGAAACAAACGCTGGTAGATTCTGTAAAAGTTTCATAGGATGAGTCACTCCAATCGACAGTACCGGCTGGTACAAAGGTGCCGGAGCAGATGCCAAAAAAGGAAGAACAACCGTACCGGGGAAAACATGCCCAGAAACCAGGAAGGTAGATTATTTAAATAAATTTTAAAAAAAACAGGGAGCTGATCAAACCTGCAAATCTACGTAGGCCAGCCAGACAGCTCAACGGCGTTAAAAGCATAAACAGATCTGGACTCCTTCAGGAGAAATGGCAAATAGGCTTGCTGCATCTGTCATTTCCACCTGAGATACCATCGGCTAAATAAACGGAGCCAGTCAGGATCTGATGGTGCACTGCACTAGGATGACTTAAACCCAAGTGGGGTGGGGTGGGGGAGCCAGCCAAGTCCCAGTGGATGTTCTGATTACGCGAACACAGCTCACCCCAAGCCTCCGGCATAGCTGTCTACCTGACAATTGGGGGGGGGGGGTTATGACACTGAGTCCCATTTCCAGTGGGGAGACTTGAGCTACTTTTGTGCCTGCTATTTCATCCAAGGCCCATTTTGACTCCACCTGGTTGGAGCCCGACAAGACCAGGGAAAAGAATGGGGGAAAAGATGCACAGGTTCAGAAGAACAGCAGGCCAGAGCTATAAATTAATTGTCAGGATAGTGGTAGACAAATATAACCTGTTTGCAGTGTCTGTCAAAGTGACAGGGACACAGGGAAGCAGTTTTATAGAGAGGTAAACATGTCATCTTTTAAAATATAATCTTCTCCAGTGCTGGGATGCCAGCGAGTCCTTTCATTTGGCTGATGAACTGACATCCCTCTAATTAGTCTTATGGGTCGTGCATACTTAAAAATCAGACCTCAGAGTGCCCACAGGTTGAGGTTGTCAACAACCAAAGTTCACGGCATGGGGGGAGAGAAGGGGTCCCTTGGCAGAATGAAATCTTCATTTAGTGACTGAGTTGACAATGATTATTATATTTCTTGAACCAAAAGCAGGTCCTCTGTATCAGAAATTCTGGGACGGCCCTGCCCTTAAACAGTTCTGCCCAAGAAATGTGGAGATACTTGGAAACTTTTGCAAACTGGGGACGAGGGGAAGACAGACTTCAGAAGTCTCTCGTAGCTGGAGTGTCGCACGCATCGCCAAGCCAGGTGAGAGCCAAGGGGTCGAAGTGGGTCACATCACCTTAGGACCCTCTTTCTCAAATATTGGGGGGGGGAGGGGAATCCATCCCCTTTCCCCACCCACCATAAAATTTCCAGCTGCCTAAGGGGCAGGAGGCTGGCTGGCTGGCTGCCCTCCAGGCCCCCTCTCCTTCCTCAAGTTTCTGATCTTAGCAAAACCTCCTTAAGGGAGAAAGAGCGGGGGTTCGTGGGATACAGAGATAAGCCCCAGAGCCAAAATGTACCTCTGACAAGGCAGCCAACGGTCCAGAGAAATATGGTCAATAGCTATCCAGTCAGATTGCTGTCAAATATAATTCTCAAACAAATAAATGCCTTCATATGTTGATAACTTCCTGGTACAGTCATTAGCTTATTTGTGACCGTGCTCTGCAGAGTTCACAGTCCTAACCTGCTAAGAAAGTCCAACCCATCCATGTCCGTCAGCATCCAAGATTCTCCTCCTCCTCCTGGATTTTTGCTGTAAAGCTGAAGAGCATATCTAGGCAGATACTTAGAGTAGCCTAGTACTGTTGTGAATTAAGCCCAAGGTGGAGAGTAGAAAGGGAGAGGCAGAAGTGCTTTGAAAATGGTCAAGATTTTTAAGAAAGAATAAAATTTGTGAAGCTCGTCTCAGGGCTTGGTTTAGGAATTCCAAGAATCTGGGTTGGAGGAGAACACAGCGAAAGGAGGGAGAAAATACAAGCAGAGGCAAACTACACCATGCTGTGTACGACCAGTACAAGCCTGCTTCTCTTTGGGTCAGAACAACCTGACTTAAGGTGACATAGGAGTTTTTCAGTTCCACAGGATCCTTTTTGTTTGATCAAGTTTTGAAAAAGGTTACCCTATACAGTGGTACCTTGTACAAAGGAATTAATTCATTCTAAATGAAATTATGTTAAGCAAATCTTCCTTTATGCAAATTTCCCATAGGAATGCATTGAAAATGGAGTAATCACATTTTTATGTTGTACAGATTTGGCCCGTAGGCGATTCTGTTAAGCAAATTTCCTCTTATCTCTGGAATATTTTATGTTGTACAAATTTTATGTTATACAAGCTGTTTGTTATACAAGGGACCACTGTATTTGCTACAGGTGGAAAAAACCACGCCTCCAGAACTCGGTTGTCCTGTGTCTCAGAAATAACGTCCCTGGAAAAATCCAGTACAGCAGCCTAACAGTTGTCTATTCCATCCGTCTTTTTTTCTGCAAAATAATCCAGGCAACCTGACAAGGTAATCTATGCCATGTTATAATCTACTGTACTGTATATAATTACTATTGTATAATCCATAATTCCACCATAGCTCCTGCAATTTGGGAGAACGTATGTAGGAGGGAACCAACTGTAACACTGCAGTGCTTGAAAAGCCACAAATAAAATCCCAAACAACTGTATTTTACACTATCTACTTAAAATAAACTCCCCTCCGTTTACTCATTCTTATTTCCAAGTTTGCTCCACTGCGAACTTTTCCATACTACTCCTAAGGCAGTGATGGCGAACCTATGACACAGGTGCCAAAGGTGGCACTCAGAGCCCTTTCTGTGGGCACCCAACATTGCCCCTTCATAGCCACCTGTATACATGTTAAAGTACTGTACTGGCACTTTGCAAAAAAAATTATAGTGGGTTTTGAATTGCATTTTGGGCACTTGATCTCTAAAAGGTTTGCCGAATCGCCATCGCTGTCCTAAGGTGAGGTGTATTAGATCCCACCAATGTGCTGAAGACATTATGCTTGTCGGGAAGTAAGCAAAAATATCTACGATTTTACCCTTTTTAATTTCGGTTTTGAGGGTACGGTAGCCATTTTAATCCGTTCCCGCAAAAACGAAAAGGAGCCTTTCAGCAATTTATTTTTATCTGGCGAAGTGGTTGTATTTTTATTTATTTATTTATTTATTGGCGCACGCTTTTGGACAGTCCATAAAACAGGCGAGTCTTCAAGTTGTCAAAAGGCTCTGCGTTTAATGGGAAGCCCTCCTAATTGAACTGTATACTGGACAGAGTGTGCTGCAAACGCTATGGGGTGGTACATACAATATGAGCAGCCCACCTTGGCTTTTACAGTCCAGACAATTGTTTGCTTCAAAACTAATCCAGATAAATCATGGCATCCCCCACCGGGATCAAAGCTCCTGCTCCAATTTGGAGCAAACTCACAGAAAGTTTCTGATGTGCTGCCTGGAAAAATAGAGAAATAAAGGGGTTTGGACGAAGTAGCCTCATACCAGCACAATAGAGGTCACTCTGCTTTGTTGACTAGAAAGCTTGTCTGATAACTAAATTGTCCATGGGGGGGGAGCTCTTGGATCCAATGGAAAGAAACCTCAGAGAGGGTAACCTTAGTCCTTTCAATAATTACAGGCAAAACTCAAAGCAAAACAAAACAAAAGACACAAAACATGTGGCACCTTAAAGACTAACTTTCATATTTTAATGTCACGTTTCGTGGACACGTCCACTTCTTCAGAGAGAAACAAAAATCCCAGGCCCATGCACACTTTCAGTAAAAAAAAAAAACCCTTCCAAAAAGGTTCAACTTCCAAGAGGCGTGTTCACGGAGCATTACATACAGGCAGCATTGCAACACAGGTTCGGTTCCCATCTGCTGCTAAGGCTACAATTCTAGACGAATTTGCTGAGAGTACTGTAAATCGAATCAAATTCAAACAGGCTCATTTCCAAGCACACAGATGTGTAGGGCTAGGCTTTTAAGAAAGAGACATTTTTTAAAAGCCCACATCTTAGGAGGCTTTCTTCAGTCGCACTGCCAAATACCCTTATTTTCACTGGCAATTTTCAGACAGGGTTTTTGGCAGCCATCACCCTTGTGGGTTTTTTTTTTAACCGCTCAGAGTGACATCGCTGTCAGATGGGCGGTATAGAAATCCAATAAATAAATAAATAAATAAATAAATAAATAAATTCCTATTATTGTTTTGCAGGGCGTCTCTGATTCTGATTTTAGTTGGGACTGATGACGCACGTTAGTCCTAAACCCTCCCCACCACCACAGTGCAAATTTAAAAGCAAGAAAAAGTTGTTTTAAAATTGTTTTTTTAAAAAGCCACATAAACCCGAGTAATATATATTTTTTAAAAATTGCTTGTTGACGGATCTCCTTGATTCTTTTGGGGATCCGCTGCCGCATCGCAAACAAGAAAGCTTCAAGGCGGGAATTACAAATCCACATGAAAAAAGGCCAGGTAGCTTCTTGTTACAGGGTCGGCTTCGGCTTTTATTTAAGGATCGTGACCAACGATCGCAGAGAGACCTACGCAACTCCTTACCGGGTTGTCGCCGCCCTCCGGCTGCAGGTCCACCAAAGTACACAGGCTCCCGGCCCCGCTCATCGCCCGCCGCCGACGTCCTCCTCCGACTGAAGGCGGAGATGGCCACGCCCGCCGCTTATATACCGGCCACGCCCACTTCCCCGCCCCTCCGGCCGTTCAGAACCCAGTGACACCAAGCCACGCCCAGATTTTCCACCTCCTTCTGTCTGATCCTTATCTCTGGTCACGCCCACGGAGGCCTGAAGCTAGCCACGCCTCTGCCCCCTTCCCCCGTCATTGCGCATGCGTCTGAAGTCTGGCACAATTCATTGGGTTTATTGACGAATTGCCCTAATTGTTTGGATGGCAACGATATTAAAGCTTGCTGTGGTCGCATCATTAAGAATGAAACAAATGCCCAGCAAACTCCCCTATCCGCGCTGCTCAATCTACAACCCCCGTCATTTTCTCCACTCCCCAAGGATGATGGAGATTGTAGTCCAACAATCTCCAGCATCCCGGATGACAGCTGTCCCGTGACACACGCTTAATAAGCTGCCTTTGACGCCTGGAAAGCTTTTGGATATTTATACTAGCTGATTAATCAACCAGCATTAATAGTTAGTAGTAAGTGACTGTTGACAAATTACATTGTCCTGGAAACGTCTCTCGATTCCAAGAACAAAACAGCAGAATTATACCTCTGGTCTGGACTTTCTGAGCAAGACATCCTTCATAACAAGTAACAGAAATCATCACTCTACAACAATTTAGTGTAGTTAAATGCAAGGTATAAATGTACAGTACTATAAAAAGAATGCCATCAGAAACCAGAACAGAGTATTTCAAGTTGTTAATCGCTTGGAGTTCCTTTGGGAAGACAGGTGTTTTATACATAAATAAATAAATTTTCCATTCTGGTTCAGTTCTGCTTCCCCAGTCAAACTGGACACACACCAAGAATGGCTTCTGGCTTTCCATTTAATTCTGCAGCCCTGCAATTTCTGCATTTGGTTCTAGGTTCTTCCCCTCTGGAGCCACAGAGTCCAACTCGGCCCCCAATTCAGGTGCAGAATCCTGGCAGCTCAGGGCTGTTTACATCAACATGAAAGACTGCTGTAAGGTATAGGGAGGTTTCATAAATGATGCTAAGAGAGTCCTAAGTGGCTCGGTATATTTTTTTTTAAGTGGCTTCACAGGTCATAATTCTTAAAACAAACAAATTATTATTTTAGAAGTACATTTGCTTTGATCAATGCCCCTCTGAATTTATAGCTACATATTTGTTGAAGGGTCAAAAGATCTCTGCCTCAAATGGAATCGTTTGATGAAGGATTCCTAACATTTGGGTGCTGAGTCATGAATGAGTGATTTAAGGGTTGTTTTTAATTATCTGAGCTGTGGATTCAAGTTAGGCTCATTTATTACACATGGCTCTTCCCAACTTGATGAGTGAGTAATGATGGAAGGAATGCTAAAACACAAAAATTAAATTTGGGATTCACTGGAAGAATATGTTGCATCCAGTGAAGCACATGATAGCACAAACCTCCCTTAATATATATTGAAATATATTGACGGAAATATAATGTCAGCATACGTTGATTAGTGTCTTAAACTGCAGATAATTAGCCATCTACACATTTTTTAAAAAAATCAGCTGTTGACACTCTTGAAAATATGTCAGTCATCTTCCAGCAAATATTCAGAAAAGAAGCAGAGAAATCGCTTTGTCACCACCAAAAGGGAAGGGTTTATTTTAACTTCAGCCAATTTAGCAGACTCAATACCTCATTCGTTATCTGAATCAGATCATTCCCTTTCCACCTAAAATATTTGGGAGCCATCCTTTTGTTTCTTAAAGACAGTGGATCTGCTTTGGAACGAAAGACTCCATGCCCCAGATTTTACCGCCTCTGGTTTAAAAATGAAAAGAGAGTAATATTTCTCTAACCAATAACAATTGCCTGCCAAAGAAAGGGAAATGTAGATCCTTGAAAAGGAAATATCTCTAGGGACTAAGTAGCAAAAGGCACAAAAGTGGCATGCTATGCCCTGCAATGTCTAGCATACAGAGGGTAGACTTGTACAGTTTATGGAGGTTCCATCTAGCTGTCCTGGTTATTTTTATTTTTTTTTAGGGGCAGTCTGCTATGAGTGGAGACCAAACTTCTTGGGCTATCCCCTCTTTTGGTGGAGGACAATGAGCAAAGGTCACTCGGGGACAGTCCATCGTGCTGCAACGCCACTTCCACATGCCTCTCTTCATCAGGATTTGTCTTGGAGCTCAACACACACACACACACACACACACACACACACACACACACACACACACACACAGAGGACGGAGGAAGCAAAGCCAGCTCCTTCAGCCGACACCCTCCTGAAAGGCTTAATGAAGGCTCCTTGCCACTGATGAATCCATTTTCCACCTCCCTCTGATAAAAGGATTTCATCCGTCGCACGGCCCATCCTAGCAGCAAAAAGGGCCCTGCAGCCTCTTCTCAGCCTTCCTGTCCTCTTTGAAGACTTACCTGGAAGCCAACGGCTCTCTCCTCCTCCTGTGTACCCCTGAAATTAGGATGCAGTACATTTCCGCTTCCTCCAGCAGCAGGCATGGAGAGCCTCCTGGGACGTCTCCAGAAGGCCATTGCTTCCTTTGGGTGAGGACCATCGGTTGATGACACCTTTGCCTTCTTGCGCTACCAAGCGGAGAAGCCGGTCGGTCGTACCTCTGCCTCTCCTTCTTAGCAATGAGGCGTGCCTCTTCCCCTGTGGCTGCTGCATCTCCTTCTCCTTTTCGGGAGCCTTGTAATTGCCACATTCCCGGGAAGTTAGCTCATTGGAGGCCAACAGTGGACTGGGAAAGCTTTTGTGATGAGCCGACGAGAACAACAGTCCTCCGGCAACCGAGTTCTAGGGTAGGAGTAGCCCCCTAGATGTTTTTTGGAATGCAATGTACAGGATACAACCCTTTGCCCTTGGCCATGCTGGGGCAGGGAGGATGGGAGTTGTGAGTCAAAGGGTTTGGAGGGCACTTTAGGTTGTGTCCAAGCCAGTAAAGATGTAGGTAGTAGACACCTTGTTTTCCAATATGTGCAGGAATTTCCAGCTGAATGCCTCTATGACGGTGCATTTCAGTAAGGCAGGACTGGGCCATTTGGAAGCCCCAGAGATGCCACACACCCTCACATGATACTTGCATCCATCTTATCCAGCCTTGCCCATGGCTTCTGACAGGATTTGCTTGACTTCTTTCAGACCATCAAAGGCCCACCAAAACAGGCTTCCAAATCATATATTCCAATGGGCACGGCTGACCTGCTAGGTCCTGTGCGGTTATTAACAACATGGGCACTCCACTGAGTTTGTCGCTATCTATAACACCTATGCCATGGCTCGTTCCTCACTCTTTTTCTCTTTCTCTTATTTTTTTTCCGGCAGACTCTCCTTCTGCGGCGCTCAGTTCTCCCCAAGGGAAAGGCAGGGTGTTCCAGTTCCAGGTTCTGCCCCTGGCATGAGGGTGTCCCCAGGTAAGGCTGGGAAAGACACCCATCTAGAACTCTGTCCAGGGGCTGCCACCGAGTATAAATCATTCTCTGGGAGACCAAGGCTTTGACTTCAGGTGGGACAGGTCCTTAGTGTTCCTATCTTGTGCCAATCACAAGAGAGATTCATGCGCGTATTGGGAGATCATTCCAAAGTGTGGGTCCAGGGATACAGCACACTGTTGTCTCTGCCCCACAAAATCACAATTCTCCCCTGGTTTGGTTGACTTCCAGTTAGGATCATGGCTACTGGACTTCTTTTTCTTGAGAGACAGAAATGTTTCGCTGCTCATCCAAACAGCTTCATCAGTCTGGATACAGCTAGTGCGAGTCCTCCATCTTATAGTCAGGTAGGATGTTTCACCAGACTCAACTTAGTTCTTCATGGTAGGTCTTCCTTACAAGGTGTGCTTTCACACATGGAAGAAATAAAACCCGATGCTTTTCTAGAGCTGTGTTGTTCAGAAGGACTCTTCCACCAAGGCCGGTGTGAAGATAGGAGGAATTTCTAGACACATTGCAGCAATACCCAGCTGCCAGCACCATTTCTATGAGGTCACCTATAGACTGGAGGATGTCCCATTACAGCCCTCAGCCTCTGATGCCTCAAATGGCTTCCCCACTCCTGCATATAATAAACAGATCGTTTTTCTGTGCGAATCACACAAGGAAATGCTAAGCATTAGGCTGACGGTGGCATTTGGAAGAGAATAATGTCAACCAAGCAAGTAGGGAAAGTAGAAGGGCAATGCATTTGCAGTGTTTTGTATGCATGAGCTGTTTGGACCTGGTTCAAGGAATCAAGAGTAGATTGGTTTTCAGCCCGGGTGTTTTGAAACAGGTGAACAAGAAGCTAGACCACAAGACCCACCTAGAACAAAACTGCTCGGGAAGTATTTATCCAGTATTCCAGAGCCTACTATTTGAGGTACGCTGCTTCAAAAGGGATCCTGCTTATTCTGGCAGAAATTACATTGTGGGAGCCATCAATTGAGACACCCCTCGTTAGGTAGTTCTTTTTCCCAATAACAAAAGTTTAACAATATGACTGTGACTTAAGTCGTATTGAGATGCTTTTGAAGTTTATACGTTTAGGAAATGAAATACAGTAGGACCATAGTATCCGCTGGGGATTGGTTCCAGGCCTTCCCGTGGATAATGAAATCCGTGGATAAGAGAGAACACCAAACCCCCCAAAAACTGCTGTTTTGTGACAATAGCTTGCTTTATGGCTGCTGTTTTGCGACAGTAGCTTGCTTTATGGCTGCTGTTTTGCGACAGTAGCTTGCTTTACAGCTTCTGTTTGTGGAAGTAGCTTGCTTTATGGTTTCTGTTTTGTGACAGTAGCTTGCTTTACAGCTGCTGAATTATTTATTTACTTTTTTCCTCTGCCAACCGTGGATAACTGAATCAGTGGATAATGAATCAGTAGATACCAGGGGGGGGTCCTACTGTACAGTGTTAAACTGCTTGAAGGGTCTTCGACCCCTAGCTTCAGTTACACACAAGATTCAAAGAAATGGCTTTTGGGCCTCAAAAAGTTTTTTAAACAGATCTCAATTTGGGCACCTCATTTAATAGATTAAGGACAACCAAGGTGGAGATCTCACCAGCTTCTAACAAACTGGCATTAACAATGCCTTTAAAAAACAGGTGGATGTGGAAACATGAATACGTGGTAAAAGTTATTTGCATGCTTCAAAATATTTGATTTCCTGGTTTGTGAGGAGAAAGCAGTGAGGTACGAGAGCAAAGCTGCCTCACCCAACGCAGTTGACAGTGCACACGGGGGATCTCCATATATGAATTGTGGCACATCTGAGATCAGATTGCAAAGCACTGTCAGAGTAATGAGAGCAAAGTCCAGGTTTTGCAAAGCCCAGGATGGACGGGGGGACTCTTGATTAACAAGACAACCAGGAAGGAAAGGTAGGACACACCTAACAGGCAGCCATAAACTTGACAACAGGACTGTATTAACAAACTGGATCAAAACATCAATAATAGCCATGAAGAATACAACCAACAAGATCAACTGTTGGGGTGGCAAGCGATTCTAAAAGTTCAAAACAACCCCTACCAGAAACAATTAAAAACAAACGTCTTTATTTCTTTTCCTCAAAGGGAAGGCAAATGTATTGTGACCAAGGATATACTGTGAGTCAGTGGCAGAGATGATCAATCAAATAGAAAGCTTCCCATGCCAGAGTTCTCAAATGCATCCTATCAAGTGCCATCCTGCCATTTTTAACCTATGAAACAAGCCAGTGGCAGAGGTTCGGCTGAGAATTGGTGACTTGGCCAAGTTGACATTGCAATCATCCGAGCAGGTACAATTTGTTCCTTGGTGCTCGAACCCCATGCCTCCTAACTTGGGGTCCCCAGATGTTCTCAGACTGCAACACCTAGAAATCCTGGCTAGCACAGCTGGTGGGTGCTCTGTTAGGAAATACCCTGAAAAATGCAAGCTGTTTTGCGAACAGAGAAACCTATTACTTTACATTTCACTCTGGTTTGGGTACAGCCATACCCCCTCCCCCAAATAATACAAATTAAACCTTGTAGAGTTGGCATAATCCCTTTTTGGGCAACCTGGCTTCTTCCAGATATTGCTGGACTAAGTTTCCCATCAGCGCCAGGCCCAGGGATTGAAGGATGATGGCATGGCAGTAGCATTTAATCAGCTGCTACTGGCATCAAGCCCCACCATCAGCCCAGTTTCTCTGCCTCTGGTGTAATACATGCTGAGATCACATATAGGAATGCTGGATATTTTTTAAAAGGCAATAAAAAAGGTAATCATTATGTGTATACTGCTAATTATACTACTATAAAATGCTAGTAAAAAAGAGGCACAATAATACAATGGGCGGGATAAACATGTGGGGGGTGGCAACGGATGTGAAAATGACATGTTGAAAGCACTGCATTTTTCTTTCTTTCTTTCTTTCTTTCTTTCTTTCTTTCTTTCTTTCTTTCTTTCTTTCTTTCTTTCTTTCGTTCTTTCTTTCTTTCTTTCTATTGCCCCCATCTTTGCCAATTACTCTTATTACTTTTACTTTTATTTTTATTTTTTTGTAACATTATTATTCTAATCTTTTTTATTATTCCTGTGTTAGATTGGTGTAAACCACCCAGAGTTCCATTGGAAGACGGGCAGTATAAAAATATATAAAAAAATTTCTTTCTTTCTTTCTTTCTTTCTTTCTTTCTTTCTTTGTAACTAGCAGGCTTCAGGGAAAGAGACAGATTGCTACTGCAGAAACTGGAGAGGGATTTTGAATTTCGGCCAAAACATGATATTTTGCATTGGTTCAAACCCTGGTTGTGAAATTGCCCAGCCCAACCCCAGAACCCCCTCTAAAAACTGCAAATTGTTAAGTAGGGGGTGAGCCCAACCAAAAGCCACAATTTCGGGTGAACATATCTTCGGCCGTCGTTTGATTAGAATGTGGTTGAGCGTTGGGAAATTGGTCTATAAACTGTTTATTTAAACAATCGCCACCCTTTGTGCAAATGACATTGGTTGCTTCATCGAACTCTTGTGATAAACTCATTAAGGTTTCTTTGCCCGGGCAAGAGACCAAGTATCAGTGAAACATGGCGTGTACAACTCCTAATGCACAGCACTGACGAAATTAGAAATAAATAAAAAAAAATGTCCTGGGTGCAGCTTATGGCTTATGAAAGAACTGCCCCTCAGGGCCACGGTGACACCAGGTAGTATAGCTGGATGATCCAGTGCATTTTGGAAACCAGATGGAGCAGCTTTAGACTGGCTCCACCAGCTACCGAATTGTCATATGTGAGCTCAGATGCTATTAATAAACCCAGATTCCTGCTTTCTGGGATGCTGGTGGTCTCCTAGCAACCAGGATCTCTGGCCAGGTACAGCCTGGAGCAAGGTGGATTTGACTGCAGAGTTTGCATG
>JAHTLZ010000235.1:1355374-1414935 GCA_023846285.1 Phrynocephalus versicolor
TACCGCCTCTCGAGGGGGAAAGAGAAAGTTGAGGTAAAAGAAAAAAATCAGAAAAGGACGGGCTGAGGGGAATGGGGGAAGTCAAGCCCGCGAAAGGAAAGCGAAGGGGGAGCCTTCTGTGAGGAAAGCGGGAAATAAATTTATTTAATTACTTTCAATGTGTCTTCATAATGATTTTGTTAACTTTTAAAAAAAAGCTTAGTTATTTTTGAAAATATATTCATACGCTTGTTGTGTTTAGCTTGTAAAGGTGGTCTTTTGAAGGAGGCCAGGAAGCCACCCTTTTGGAAGGTAGGGGTAAAAAATTTTTAAATGAAATAAAAAGCGGGTTACTGTGGTTAACAAAAGAAAAAAGTTAAGAGCTGGATCTTGAATTAATATAATTTTTTTTAAAAAAATGAACAGCAATTGAAAACTCAAAATAAAATAAAAATATGGTTAGAGGGGGATATTGTCACTCAAATTTCCCATGTTGAAATGGGAAAAGTAAATCAAAAATAAAATAAAAGCAGGATGGGGGAGAAAATAGGAGAGGGAACTTTTTTAACACACAGCTGTCCAGGTTTCTGAGGTTTAAAAAACAGTTTAAAATGGGAACTGAGAAAAGCCAAAGAGTTTTCTTCTGAATGCCTGGTAAGATAATCTTGAAGTTGAATAAAATGGCAAGGAAAGAGAGAGATTGAGAGAGAGAGGGAGATGGAGGAGGAAGGCATAGCTGAGACCCCTGGGGGGAGGATAAATTAAAATAAAATAAATGGGGGGGTGAGGAAGGAAGGAGGTTACTGCAGATTCCTGCAAAGCCTTTCTGAAGTCTGAGAAAAATGGACATTGTCCACGAAAGCTCGCAATCAAATATAACAGTCTCTAAAGGGGCACCGTGTTTTTGCCTTTCTGATTTGCTCAGTTATTTTTATTTCTGTTTTGTTTTTAGCGGAGAAGAATAAGAAGAAAGGGCATCAGGAAAGGGCCTTCTGGGATGCTCCTGAGATTTAACAAGGCAGGAAAAAAGATTTGTGAGGTAAGTGTAAAAATGAGATTAAAAAGTAGGAAGCAGAAGAAGAGACTCGAAACTCACTGTGATCTCTGAGGGTAAAAGAAGGCAAGAGAGGGCTTCTGGAAGAATATTTGTGAAGTTTTATTTTTTGTCCAGGGTGGATCTGACTCAAATCACAACAGATGTATTTTGACAATTTACTGTTTTTTCCCCAAAATAAAAATCTTCATTCTTCCTTCTTTTCTGAGGCAGGAAAACCAGCCCTTTTGTAGCTGTGCCATGTAAATTTACCCCTAAAATTGAGCTTTGCTTGCCCAGGTTCTTCTCTCACCTGGTTCCTCAATTATAAAACACAAAACACTGGTTATTTACAGCACGGGGTGTTTTTTTGCCCTCCTTCCATAATAGCAATATAATTATGATTATTGTGCCAAGTAAAGACTTTTGGTCATCTTAAGAACTCCTGAGCATATAAAATTTCTCAGTCATTTTTCATCCTGAAAAGTGCAACACCAGGTCTCCAAAGCCCTTTCAAGATTGCCCAGTATTTTCATAGTGTTTGGTTTTCATTACAGGTAATGTGTTTGCTTCTGTAAGGTTGTAGCATCCTCTTCAAGTCATGTCCTAGAATTCTCTGAAATTAATATTAGTGAAACTACAATCTATGTATATTGTAAAGAATACAAAAAAAATCACCTACCTTAGGAAAGAACAAGGGGAAGAAATGAGGTCAGGAGGCCAAATTTATATAGGACGTTTTATTTCAAAAATCAATGTACAAGGATTTTTTCAACTTTTAATAAAACGAAAATAAATCTGGAGGGAAATCAAAAGTTACAAATAATAAAAATGAACCCAGATCACTTTAGCAGCCATTGTAAAACTATACAAATCCATTGTGGTAGGATGTCTGCACAATCATCATTAAACATTCCAGCTTGATCATGTTTTTCCCCACTACATGATATACAGTACTTCTGATTCCAAATTGCTGTGTTGCTGTAAAAAAAGGGTTGTTTACATTTTTCAAAATACCCACTTTTAAGAAGTGAGCTTTGATAGATGATTATACATCTGGCCGTCAATGGATATGCAGTAGTGCCATCTCTTATTGACTGCTGGATATATCAAGTACCCAGAAGCCCACAGTATGATGATATATTATTATTTTGTTATTGCAATTCATCCTCTGTGAGTTGTTTAGTTGCTTGGAAACAGTGGTGGAACAAAGACAAACTCCCAAATCTTTGTGATCTCAAATGCAGAAATGAAAACTGATCTCAGGAAAACAACTGGGACAGAAAATTATTTGTCTAAAGGAGCATTATCCATCTTGCCAGACATTCAGTGTAAAGTGTCACTGAATGAGTACATGAGTCAGTTTTAAATCATTGTTTTTCTCAGCATGCTTAATAACAGAGACCCACCCTGGCTTTGTGGATCAGGTAGTTCCACCAAATTCCCAATATGGGAAAACTTTCAAATTAATGTGTTCCTTTGTTTTCAAAATATTTATTTTTAGCATGAAAATACCTAAGCAGTAATAATAGTAATCAACAATGGAAGAGGTGGTCTCTTTCTTACAAACATGCTTCAGTGGCACTCACTGTCATGAATTTGCCAAAATCCATTTAATTGCATAGTGACCCCTTGCTTCCTAGGGGAGAAGCAGCTTTCCACTTACAGGATCACATGCTTGCAAAGGTGTTAGACAGGTGGTAGGCAACAAAGAGACCTATATGCACAAGTAAGAGGGTAGCTCCATTGTTGACACGTACTGTGCTGCAGGTATACAGTTTATGTGTCTTGGGAGTCTACGCACAATAGCTACCTCAAGGCCAGCCCCTGTTCTTTTAACAGTAAAGAAAAGAAGTGGGTATGTCTGTGTCCACCCCTAATCCTGGCATATTTGTATTCATTCCTCAATAATGTCAAGAGGAAATAATTTCTGCACTACCAGTACCAGCACCGTTTCTGGAAAATCCTGTTTCATCTTGGAAATACTGTCCCCAACACCATCAGAATTAATTTTAAAATTGAGTCGAAGTTACAGAACATGTTACGATGAAAGGGTCTGTAGCAAGGGCTAGCATGTCACTATCAGAGGACTCGTAAAAAGTAGCTTTCCCTACCCTTATATATATTGTGGCTACCCTCCTAGGTTTCCTGCAACTCTTTCTAGAAGTATCTTCCCAAAAGCTACTCAGTTTGCCAGCTGCCTGTCAAAAGCAATGACTGTATAGGATTTAATCCTGCAGGGAATATTTCTCTTTTAAAAAAAGCTTCAGTTCTATGATTGCCTTCATAAATATCCAGATTATCTATGCAGTTGACCCCAACGTCCTTCACTTTGGCTCAGCTGAGGTGGAAAACAGTACCCAGCCAGCCACCAGAACATCTTACTCTCTCTTTGAAAAATCAGGTTTATTGCTGTAACGAGAGAGATTGTAATGCCACACTTTAGGAGGGGAAACACAGAGCAATACTGCGTTCTTCCCTGGTGTAAAAGCACACACATGTGCAAATGCTACAGTATAGATGTATGTTATGTCAACAGTATTGCAGTTCCAAATGTGAACCATATGGTCTATCTCCAGTTCAGAAAAGTACATACGAAGTGTTTTCCCTTCTTGGGACAGCTCAACAATAAGGCACTTGGTGCAAGGCCTGGAAAGGTAAAATAGGGATATCTGAGGTGGATATCCTTTAGAAAAATTGGGGTGGGTGAAGCAGCCCTTTTGAAGATTTGATAGCACAGCTGTATTCTACAAGAGTGCAGCAAAACTTTTAACACCCAGCCTCCCGAGAAACTAGGGTTTACAAAGGGGAAGGTCGCATAACACATAGTCAAAAAGGTGTCCACCGGCTGGGGCTGATTCTCTGTCCCCTACACCCAACATGTGGAAGGAACATGTCAGAACAACTGAGGATAAAAACAGATGAATAACTTTTACAAACATGCTAACACGCATACCATGAGAAACAAGAGACACTCCAGTGCGGGGAACATGACCAAAGGCTTCTCCAAACTCAAAATGTTTCCTGTCCTTGGTCATCTGGAAGCCTCTGTGCCATTTGAGGACTCAAAAGAAGAGAAAGGAGTGCTACAAAATTGCTGTCAGGTAGCCTCTTCCATTCTTTCCTTTCTAGGTTACGGTATAGAGATTTTTTTTCAGCTCCGTCTGTACCAGGTCTCTAGACTCAAGAAGAAGAACTGGAAGTACTGCTGCATTAATATGGGAAGCTACTTGCTGCCACCAAGTTACCAACCACATATCTGAGTAATGCCTTCATGCCTTCACAGCCTGATCCGTGGCCATGAGTCAGCTTGAGAAGATGTGCACAAAGGCAGAGCCTATAAGAACATCTCGACAACTGTCTTATCCCCAGCACACTTGCAGGGAACTCACTCTGAGCTTTGCTTTCCTGCTACTTTAAGAAATGTAAAAAACAGGACAGAAGATGGTTTATAAGTACAGACACAAAAGTGCATGCATAGCTGGTTATTCCTACAGCCTGGTTTCTATCTTTTAAATATCCACACTGAACACGGAAACTTCCGTGGTGCTATCAACTGCTAAGGTATGCATGCTTCAGGATGTCTAAGATGACGGCAAGCGAGAAAACACAGGCAAAGTTAATTTTGGCAATGTAGTTTCGTTCCTAGTGGCTGTGCACCACTTTCTTCCTTGCAGTCCCTAGGCAGCCTTTATAAAGTAGGGCTATCCAAAGATTTCAGAGTCCAATTAGTCCTAGCTGTCTTGCATGATGGGAGTTGCAGCCTGGCATTAGCTTGGGAGGACCAGATTATTATGTTTGTCACCTTGGATGCAACAGCCCTGGACTTCATCAGAAGAAGTAGTAGAGTGCTGCGGATGCCTGCCTGCCACCCTGAACACCAAGTAGAGCACCTTTCTTACAAACTGCCATATTTGCCCCTGAGGATTTGGTTAGGAATCACATTCATTGGGAGAAAATATATATCTCTGAGAAGGTGTTGGGAAGCCTAAGAAAGAGGACATGCCAGCACGAGAGAAACAGCAACCAGTTGAGAGAATCTGGCAGGGAGAAAACCAAGACAAGCCATCACATACAAGCTCCTCCACCTTCGGCACCTCTAAGAAGAATCAATTGTCCAACAGCACAGGCAAGGATGCAACAATCAACTGGATTGATAAGGCCACCACAGCATCTGTATACTAGACGCCAACATGCATGTACCGGGTGCAGGGCTCCAGGCTGCCCCCTCAAGACATAGTCATCCATTTCCCAAAACTATTCTTTAACGTTATTGCACATCCAATTCATTACACATGCAGTCAACATACATACATACATACAAACATACATTCATATATAAGCCCTATATACAGGAGCAAGAAAATTAAATTTTGGTTAAAAAAAATAGATGCAGAAGATTCTATTAATCATTCACCAGTACCCTGAGGACTAGATCAACGAAAGCTGGGTGGGGTGGGGGGGAAGGTGAAATATATTTTCCATTTTACACTCTACCTCCCCGTTCCCCAGGCCTACTCCCACTGCTCCTTTGCAAGCAAAAATAAAAATCTTTCCTTCCTGTTGATAATGAGGTCTATTTTCTCTACAGGCATACAACATGGTGTGGACACCCATCTGTCTTCTGGTTTCTTGCCAGAAATTCGCTGATGTAACAGTTGTTTTTGCTCGATTTCAACATGTTAATTTGAAAGAGGTTCAACAAAAAGCCCGCAGAGCCATTCCTTTCCCTGCCATCGGGCACAAGCAGAGGGTGCTAGCAAGAACTTGTCTGGAGGTTCCCCTCTGTCAACAGCGATGCAATGGAGGACGGGCCATAAGCACTGTCAAACTCTTCGTCTGAGCTCAGGTGGTCATCTTTCAAAGATGATTCAGCAGTGGAACGGGCTGCCTTGCGCCTGTATTGGAAGAAAAAGGGAGTAAGCAAGCACAACTTTGAATCCTCATAGCAACAAGGTAGGTTGTCTGCTTCCAACTCCTGCCAGGTGTTGACAAAGGTAAGGATTATAATTTGTTGGTGTCTCCAGGATATGGTCCTCTAGTAGGCTGCTATTGCGGTCCTGTTATGGGTGCATCTAGCCCGTGGTCCCGATTTGAGTGGGTGGCTACTCCCAACCCCTTGAGCAGCTCACAAATGTAGGCACCCAGTTTGCCCACAAACCCAAAGCTTTCTGGCGAAATGACATACGGCACCTTTTCTCAATCCAGGGTTTATCAGACTCTTTTGGGCTTCCACTCTGACCATTCACTATGTCGAGTTGTGAATTATGGAAACCGGTCTTAAGCAACAATTTGGGCGGGGGCTTGTTTGGGGAGGCAGGAAAACCGCTCTGGAGGACTGATCAAAGTGCCTTTACTGTCACACACATCCAGTGCAAAAAAGACAGACTCATAGGACAACTCTAACTTGTTTTGTTTGGCACATATTTTCAAGAACCAACCATCCTTTTATTACTCTGGTCTCTGACTTCTTTCTGTCTCCATTAAATCTAACTCAGAGGTTGAATTTTGTAAGCGAGTTGGGCAAGAGATGTGTTACTTTAATTTAAAACTATGGGTCCGTGTGTAACATACATTGAAGAGTACTTCGACATCCGCTTTCTCCCCAGACATGCAAAGGGGATATCTAAGGAGACACGGGGACAGCCCTTGCTCCTTACCAGAGGTCCTTCTCCAAGGCCTTGACACGGCTCTGCAGCTGCTCGTTGACTTCATGCTGTTCCTCCAGCTCCCGCAGGGCCTTCTTCCGCGCAGACTCAAGACGCTCAATCTCCTCCTCTGCCTCATCGACTTGCCTCTTCAGCGCCTTGACCCGTAAGCTCAGCTGTGTTGCGAATAAGGGGAAAGGTGCTACGGTTTGGGTCCTGCTCATTTTGACTCTAGGAGGGGACTTAGGAAGCTGCACACCTTGGAGGGGCCAGAGAAGTCAGTGGAGGCCCCCAGCATCTAGCGTTCTTACCTCTTAATCACAAGCGACCAATAGAGATGATGTCACATATTGAAAAAGGCACGCTGGAAACTGTCTTACTGAACATTGACCCATCTTGCCCAGTATTAGCTACTCTGGCATGAAGCAGCTCTCCTGAGTTTCAAGTGCAGAACTTTCCCAGCCCCAGCTGGAAATGCGTACACGGACTGAAGCTGGGACCTTCTTCATACAAATTCATGTCCTCTGTTCCTTCTGGAAACTACAGTTTTCTTTCTGCAAGATTTGATTGCCTGAAGCATGCAACAGATATCTCACCAAAGATACTGGTGCCATTTCCTTTATGGATCTGGTTTGCCTACATCCTCTTTACCACCCGCAGCAGGAGAAAAGAAGCCAAAGGTTCAACGCCTTCTGCAACTGACCTGGTCTTTTTGGTCGTTGACGTGCTGCCTCTCGTCATCAATCTGGATGGTCAGCTCCTTTACCTTGCGCTCCAGCTTGCGATTCGAAGACACCAGGACACTCTTCTCTCTGGAGGGAGGAAAAAAGGAGAGGGCAGGCATCAAAGCTTAGCTATTTCAATTGTGTGCGTTTGTCATGAAATCCATCACATTAAATGAACCCATCATTAGACTGGCAAGTTCTCGGACCAGTTTTGGTTGCCTTGGAATGGAAGAGAGAAAGGACTGCATCAGCCGCAATACAATTGAGATATCTGGATTTTAGACATTGGCAAAATATTAGGAACCCTTTGAGATTATGGGGATGTTATCAGAAGCAGCAGCTAAGTAAATGAGATTACTGATGGAGCTCAAAGTGGAGTTCAGAGTTTAATTGGGCAGAGGCTGAATGGTGTTCAGCTGGTGCAACAGAGAATGCCAACTCTTTGTTTCCCAAAGGAGGTGGGGTGTTTACCTCTCATCAGCTTGGAGCTTGTCCTGAAGCTCTTGGATGTGCGACTCCAGTTGGGCGATGTTGGCACTGGGCTTCTGGAACCCTTCAAGGCTCGTTAGGCGGCTCTTGAGGTCTTTGTTCTGGAAAGATTTTTTAAAAGAAGATTGAAAGATTTAAAAGGGAGCAACAGCATACAGCTGATGGAAGAATCCCCTTTGTGAGCCAGAAGGTTTTAACAAGGCACCTCAGAAACCAAGCTTCCCTTAGAAAATGAAGCTGTTAATTGCTTTCATGGCTACAGAAAGAAGATTTGAACATTTTCCTAAGAGGGTGTTGGGGACCCAAATATACACCTAAGTTTGCCAACTCACCACACTCGACTCTTATGTAGAATGCAACTTATCAAGTGTCAGACAGAGCACATTTATTCTAGAACAATACTGGGATTTTTTTTCCACACATTCATTTTGGCATTCAAAATAGGTTCAAGACAAGACCTGCTTATTTTTCAAAACTGACCAGCTAAGCATCTTTTGAATTGATTTTGTCAAGCAGCCCACCAATTTTCAATACCAGTACTAAAAAAAACCTAATGTAGTTTATGCTACTTCAAGATACATGTATTTCATTTCTGTCCTACAAAGGAAAGACCACCTCTTCTAAGATGGTGTGAATGATTTCTGTATAATGCTGTTCAGAAAGAAAGATTCTCCCTGTTAATCCCACCTAGGAATCAGTGCTGTTTGAAGATGGTGCTCCTGTGTTAAGTGCTTATGCTGTATGAAAAATGAAAGAAGTGCATTTTCTTCTAAGTCGTTTATTTGTCCATATACCATGCTTCCTCCTCTTCTTTCGCTTGGAACTTTATTTGCTGTCTTGAGTTATCAGAAACTATAGAAAATTAGATAAGCTCTTTGACAGACATATTACAGGAGGCTTCCATTCATTACAGGAGATTAGTTCTGGAAGTATCACAGTCTGGACCCATTTCTTGGGCAAGTGACTTCATGAAGCCATTGTACATCAGAGGTAGTCAGATGGAAGAGATAATACTAAACTAGACAGAGGGGTGTTGAGGAGGGATGCCTCCCTGTCAGTCCACAAGCCACCACCATCTCAGCTTCCTTGGCTAGACACTTGTTTTAAAAGCCTTTTACTGCAGACTTCAGCTGAGTCAGCAACTTGCAGTTAAACACAACTAGGAGAATGCACAACATGGTGTTATGTAATCTTCTACACCAGGTGTGTAGTGGGAAACCTCTAATCCCCACCACTGCCTGAACAGCGTCTCAATTGGAAGTTTAACTAACTAGGTTATATAAGAGTAATTATGTTTCCATTCCAATGAAATGTGACCAAGCAGAACAGATGGAGAAAAAGGAAAATGTACCAAGTCCTATGAGTGCCATAAACAGCTCCCTGTGTTCAGACATGTTTTGGGCAGCAGCTATAGAACAGGAGCACAGATGAGGAAAAGATGTTTCCAAATGAGAGATGTCAAATGTATTGCCTTAGCAGGAATTGCAAGGCTCCTTAACAGGCTTCCACCGGGTCCTTTAGAATTATAGTTTCCATGTTTACATCAGCCACAAATCTGTGCAGTAGATCTTTCTACTTGCTGATTTCTCAGAAGCCAGAGGTTTGCCTAGTGAAGAACTCCGTCACTGGTTTGCACAATTATTTGACTT
Source organism: Phrynocephalus versicolor (assembly GCA_023846285.1). Lineage (NCBI taxonomy): Eukaryota > Metazoa > Chordata > Lepidosauria > Squamata > Agamidae > Phrynocephalus > Phrynocephalus versicolor. Next base: position 1,364,898 of record JAHTLZ010000235.1, read on the forward strand.
TCTCTGTACAGTAAACATATTGAAGAGGGTAACAAAGATCCAGAAGAAAGAGTCAAGCATGGATCCATCTGCATGTATTCAGGTGTCCAAGAGCATTTAGTGGGGCTTACTTCCAGAACACAGAGGACTTCAGCCTTAATGCATGTATATGGGACATGGCATAACTTGTTTCTTCACAGTTGTAATAACATGGGTTTGCTTCTGCTTGTTTTACCTCCAGCATTTGTTACATCCAATCGGCCTTGCTTTTCCCAGCCTACCTCATCCCATATAAACCTTATTTTCATCTGAAGTCCCATCTAGGTATTATAAATGTCCCTCTCACTAGCAACTTGAAACCTACTAGTGTTCCAGAGCTGAGATCCAAGCAGACTTTTGCAGTAGAACAATCATACCAGTGGATGAAGACAGTGTTTACATCTGAAGACTAGTCACAAAGCAAAGCCAACTCTGGCAGCTGCAAAACTGGAAGCTTTGCCAACGAGCTGTCTTTCAGTCCTTATTGAATTCTGTGTTTTAATCACAATTTTGCCCCCAGAGAAAGTATACATCATTTGGATCTCTGCCAGGAATGCTTTGTTGCCGCCTACTGGACGCCTCCTTAAGCTTGTCATATGAGTTCACTGCTTGAGCTGATGTCACCTGCAGTCCCTCTGCCTCACCAGGCAGCTGCAACCGTTCCCTCGGGCCAGGCCAGGTACCCCGTCTCTTGTAGGAGCCATTCAAGGGAGCCAAAGGAACATGTCAAACAACAAACGGGATATATTCTCCCTCTGGCTTGCTTGCACAAATCACGAGGAGCTTAGCAACTTGGAGAGTAAGGCCAGGATACATGTTTTCCCCTCCCTCTCATTATTAAATATGCTCTTCAGAATGCTGTCTCGGGTACGCATCACAGTAATCCATGGGCAAACAGAACAAAACCCAAGAAGAAAGGCAGGAGAGACTGCAGAGGCATACAGGAGCAGCCATGGCTGAGTCATCCCAAAGGACAAAACCAGTTTTGTAGTCCTTCCTCCAACAAAGGAGGGGGAGGAACCTCTTAGAAATATGCATGTGCGTCTGCATGTGAGACTAAGAAAGCCTTGGGAAACAACAACAGGCCTGGAACACAGCAGGAAAGTTCTGAAAGGGTGTTGGTTGCTTGGATGGTATTGCTTCCATTAACTTGCTGCCTTTTGTCAGCTTCCAGTGAGTTTCTAGCCCTGACGTCTGAGAATTCTACTGCTCTAAAGGATAGCTTAGGGTAAGGGTGATGAACCTACGGCTCTCCAGAAATTGTTGGACTTCGTCGTCCGGCTCACTGTTCTTCCCTTCAAAAAAAAAAAAAATCTGGCTGCAGGCTGGGACAGTCATAGCCACAAGACACACTTTTACATTCCCACCCTTTCAGACTAAGCTATCTCAATATCCATTCAGTCAATTAACTCCACTCATGTCTCCTTCCTAATCCAAATGCTTCTCGCTTTGCTGACAACAGCTATCTTCTTCCCATGCTCTCTCCCCGCCACTCCCTTTTAAAAAGGGTTTCATCTGAAGATATTATTAAGAATCCAGTCAAAACAGGATTTCCTTTCTGTTTCTAGTCCTGCCCTACCATTATAAGCTTAAAATATAGCCATTGCTTGCAGCTGGCTATTGCATACGCAGCCACTGGTGGAACTGCTGCACAAAGTCACAGAATGTTCAAAGTTGATCACAAGAAGAGGAGAGTGTGGGAGTGGCAGGTACTAAATCTGCCCACAGCTCTGCGCAGCAGGCATGGACTGACTGACTCACCAGAGGAAAAAACTCATACAAAACATCTGATTTTACACTTAACAAATAAAACAAGTTAATGTGTTTTGGTACCAGAGGCCAATGCATTTACTGGAGAAAACACTGATGCTACAACACTGTTACACTACAATATTTTAATTGAACAAATGCTCATCATTTAAAAAAAAAATATGGGTTTTTTTGGATACAGGAAAGAATGGGTTTGAAACTGGAACCCACTCTCTAGAATCACTTCCTTTCCAGTAGGAACAGCAACAGGCCTCCTAGAATGAACTGAGTTAGACTAAAGCAGGAGAGTCAAGATGCACCGTGGGAGAACTCAGCCCAAGCTTCTGTTAATGTCTACACTGCAGGGGAGGCAAAATGAAAGAATTCTTGAGCGGCACCATGGAGGGAGCACCAGTGGAACCGATGCAGAAAACACCTGAGATGGGCAATCTAGTGCCCCTCAGATGCTCTGAATTGTGACTCCTAAAATGTCTGAGCAAGGATCAGGTTGGCTAGGGCTGAGAAGGATTGGAGTGCTAAACACCTGCTTAGCTCCAAAGATTTAAATTCTCCCATTAGGTATGTAAATTTATATGGAAGTTTTCATATTCCTCACCATCTTACAACAAAGCAAGTCTAATGCACATTGATTGATCACAGAAACGCTGCTAGACAAGTATCACGTATCTCAACACTGTGATCAATGTTCAAGTTACGTTTTTCTCCCCCTTTGAGTTTAAAAAAACTCCCCTATTTTGAACAGAACTCGGGAAGCAAACTTGGTTATCTGCATCCAATGAGCACTAACAGAAGTCAGGAATGTAACAGGCTGTGGGATCGTCAAAGCAGCAAAAGACACCAGACCAAAGATCCTGGTAGCCTTACCTGTCGTTCCAGTGAGATCTTATCACATTCCAAGTCCTGGCGAGCAGAACGCTCTTGTAACAGCTCAGCTCGCAGTTGGTCAATCTGGAGGGAGAGAGAGGGTGAATATAAGCATGAGCAGAGCAGCCCCACTGGACCAGCTGAAGGCCTGACCATCATGCTTCAGAACTACAGCTGAACAGAATCCCTGGGAATCTTGCAAGGACGGAAAAACGATGATTTGCAGTCGGCTCCCAGTATTTAAGGCTAAACTTATTATGGCTGTGAAAGATCCAGCGCTTAACATGGTTTTTAAGAAAGCATTTCATACTGTGCCTAAATCTTACTGATGAATGGAGGTTAATGATTGGATTTAGGCTTATATGTTTATGCATTGCTTTCTATATATGTTGGGGATCTATTGTAACAACAGCTGAAACAAGGTAAACACCTTTGAACATGGCAACAACAATGCAGGAGTTCTTCCGTGGGAAACAAGCAGTTTTGTAGGAGGAAGCTAAATATAGTTATTGGTGGCTTTCATAGAGAAAGAAAGTCAATCCTGTGACCTTTGCTAGCGCTTGCAAAATCTTCAAGGTGTCATCAGGAGAGGATGCCAGTACTTGATTTGCACAAAGAGGCCAATTGATAAAAGCCCCTATGCCATTTAAGCATATTTTTTTCTGGTTGCAAATCAGATGTGAGCCAGAAACCCATATAACCTGTAATCTGCCACAAGCTACATTATAAAACTGAATGTTCATCTACACGCGTTTCTTTTATATATGAAAAGGCTATTGAGGATAGGAAGTGAGCTCAAGGCTTTTCTAGCTTCTGATCTCCATCTACCAACAGGCATTAAGGACACATATACCCCATCATTCACTACTCATCAGCTGACCTCTATCGGAAGTCACTTCAGGCTAGTATGCATCTGAGTTGGACCAGTAGTTACATCTGTCCCCCCTCAGTGATTCTGCAAATGTTTTTTTTAAAAAAAGACTTTGGCTACTCACTTGGTCTCTTGTGCGATTGATCCTCTCCGTCAGCAGCTCCACAGTGCTCCTCTCCTCTTCAAGCTCCACTTCAAGGCGTTTTGATTTGTCCTGCAATTTCATCAGCAAGCTTATCAAGTGCACTTACAACCCGCCCTTCAGCTGACGTACTGCCAAGCGAGTGAATTGGAAAATACGAAGAAGTCGTCTTACACAGAAAAATTGTGGGGTTCTGCGGGGCAGTGAATGGAAGTTGAGCAAAGTGGATCTGCACAGTCACATACAGCCTACCTACTCTCTGCTGGGCTGTTTCTGCAGTCTCAGCCCTCACCTGGTTTCCTTTATCCCCCTGGCAAAAATAAAAGGAGAATTTTGGATCTCTGAATTTCCAGGACAGGAGATAGACCCTTTAAATAGATCAAAGAAACCTCTTGGCATGGTTCAGACTCCCCCCCCCCAAAAAAAAACTTTTCAAAAGTAGAGGCAGATCTCTGTTCCTAGATCACCTTTTGAATTTTGGTGATATATGTAACCCTCAGAGGCTCCCAGGATGATTTGACTTCAGACTTGCCAAAGGAGCCCACAGGGATCAGCAGCCTGATGTGGTAAAAATGCTTTAGACTACAACCTCCTGTCTCCACCACAGCCAGCATGATCACTGATCAGGGGTTCTGGGCATTAGGTTCCAAACAAACTAGAGGTCATTGTGTTTCCTGCTTCTGCTAGAGAAACGGAGCAAGACAACTTGAAAAAAAAATCTCGGCAAGAAAAAAAGAATCCTTTAAAAATACATCATTGCTTGGGAAATAATAGAAATTCTCGTAAAATCTCAGTATATGAAAGGAGGGGGAAAGCAAAGCTAGTTTGCTGTTGGGTGAGAAGATTACAAGGAAGGAAATCTATTAAGAAATATCTTCTTTTGCCATGATCCTTTCCTATAATGAAGAAAGATCAACCGGCACCACTCCAAAAACCAACCAACCAACCAGCAGGGGTTTGATTGAAAAACAATGCTGCCCCCTGCTGTTGACGATTGCTTAAAATCCATTTTGTGCAGTGCTACAAGGATGGCTACGGAAATGGACCCCAAAACACAAATGGGACTTGACTGGCTTTTATGCCAATGACTCTAAGAAATTTCCTCTTTTTACCACTGGACAAGCATTCTGTTTGTTTTTCTCAGCCCCAGCAGGCTTTAACAGTATATTTCCTACTCTGAAGTTTTCAAAAATAAGTTTAACCATTTTTCCATCTATGTACAGTAGGCTATATGCTAACCATGTGTCTGGAGACCTTCCCTTCAACTTCACGGCTTTCCCTTTATCTTTTATGGGGGAAAGAAAGTCCTGTTGCTGTTGCACAGTTGCCTGGCTGGCCATCAACACTTTCCCCTCATGTTTCTAGCTGTAAATTGCCTGTTTCAATAAAGGTGGAGGCCAGCAATAGAGAGGTAGCACACAAGTTCCTTTGTGACCTACCATCAGAAAATGAAAAGGCTTATCAAGCAAACAAATGGCAGGCGCAGTGGAAACATGTGGAGCCTGAAGGAATCTCCCTCAGTTTTAAACAGTGGTCTGCCACTGATACTTTCTTACAATACCAACATACTGTTGTTCAAGAGTATTCTGTGAAATTAGACTGGTGACAAAAGAATTTACAGCAGCTGCAACACCTCCAACCCTCACAACGACAAGGAAGCCCAGCCGACAGTATTCAGCTTATAAATTCTTCAAGCTTGGAGTTGGCTCTGACTGGGGACAGAGAAAGTATCCATTGGAAAATGGGAAGTGGAAAAGGGAGTTGCCAACACCAAACCACAAATCGCCCAAATCCCATAGAACAAACCCAAACTGTCCCAAATGAACACACTGATGGAATCTGTATGGAAACCATGATTATCATGGGCGCTTGAATGCAGTTGGAGAGTGACTGCTCAACAGAAAGTTTTCAGCTGGTCTTTGCCATCGGCCACCTTGATTGCTTACTACTTTCAAAACAAAAGGAACAGCCAAAGGAACCCTAATAGAAGCTCATTTAGGATTTTCTTTAGTGAGAAGAGGAACAAAAGATGGAAGGAACGTAGGGTGGGGGAAAACATACGAACCTCCAATGCCTTGATTTGCCGGGATCGATCATCCTGGGACCGCCGCTTGGACTCCATCTCCTGTTCCAGACTGTGGAAACGCTGAGCCAGCAGTTCCTTGTCCAGTACAGCGTTCTCGCGCTCAGCTTGGCTGTCCTGCAGGGCCTGCTTGAGCCGCATTACCTTAGAGAAAAAGAAGCAGAGGGGCCTATGTGAGCAGAGTAAGCCTGTTGAAGGAATCAGGATCAGACGTCCAAGCTTTGCCCTGACACAAGAAGACCTTGCAAAATAGACCATTTTGGGGGCGTAACTCCCAGACAGCATGGTCTTATCCTTCTCACCCCTAGCTATGTCTTACAGGCTACAGTCACTGCTCCAAGATACTTTACTAGACCACAATCAATGCTCAGATGCTGGCCCATATAGTCTGGCCTCACCTCTTCTGATTGGGAGTGACTACACTACACCTCCAAGCCCTCACAGCACCCACTTGGTTATTTGTTATTTAACGTTTCTCCCATTCAGCTTTCAGTGGGCTGAATACTAGACATGCTGCCAAACTGAGAAAGGGAACAACACACTGCCTCTCTCCCTTACCTCGTCCTGCAGCCTTCCCAAATTATACTGCATCTTCTCCACTTCAGCGTTCCGTTCTTTCGCCTGTTTTTGAGAGTCTGTAATCTCCTTCCGGGATCTCTCTTTGTACTCCTCCAGTTGTGACTGCAATTCAGATAGAGCATTGTGGGACTCTTGCGACATCTGGTCCAGCTGAAGGAAGAAGGGAAATCCGGATGAATCACAAGACAGTTTTGAACCATGCCCATTCTTTCACCCCACCAGGGATTGTGCTTCAAGGAAGACAGCCTTCTGTTACTAGATATCAGAGATCAACAAATAGCTTGGGCAGCTCTTTCTAATTACCTCATTGATCATTTGCCTTTCCTCATAAAACCTTATGGGACCAATAACCACTTATATTTACTTGGACATGTGCAGGAAGAATTTATGAAAAGGGAGAATTGGGTTGTTGGGAATGTAGTAAAGGAAAAAGGAGGTATGTAAATGTAATGAAATAAATAAAAGACAAATAAATCGAACCCAGGGGTCCATCCCAGAGCCCACCTCTTTTGTGAGTTTTGCAATGCTCTTGTCCAGCAGACGCTTCTCCTCTTCCAGCTCACTCTTGGCTCTCTTGAGCTGCTCTTTCTGCTTCATCTCTTCATGATACAACGTACTCAGGTCCTGATGCTCCCTTGAGAGCCTGCTAAGACTCCGCTGGGCCTCCTCCAAGCGACTCTCTAGTGATCGTTTTGTCAGCAGCAACTCCTGCTCTTGCTCCGTGACATCTCCCAAAGAGTCTTCCATCTGCCTACGCTCAGCCTAGGAGTGGGAAGGAAACCAAAGGATAAAAAGAATGATATTTTATATTTCACATAGCACTGGGCACCCACTTTACAGTATACTTTACAAAGGGATGAGATACCATGCCCCAAGGACCTTACACTCTGATACTATTTACCATCTTTTGCCCTCTTTGTGAAGAATTAAGGCAACGATCTTCCAAGCACTTTATAAGTTCATCAAATCAAGTTGTCATTATTGAGCATCCTACATTCATATCACACAAGCACAGAAAGAGGCCAGTAATTCTCATCTGGTCAGTCTCCATATTTAAAAGCAGATATATTCTAGCCCAAAAGATTCCTAAATAGGCATGGAAATATTAACAGAATACAGACCCAGATTTCTATTAACTGTTTTAAAGACTTTCTGAACCAGTTCCGACCTAGAAGCCAGAAGTATCTCACCCACTCATCATCAAAAGATTTCAAGAGCCAAAATTTGGAGAAATCTTTGCCAAGTATGCAAGGCCCATTTGTCAGTCTAATCAAAAGTTTGCTTGAGCTGGGAACACAGTGAGCTAAAGGAGAGATGATCCTGTTACCTTCCCTTGCAAAATCCATTGTTGCTAAGGAACCAAAAAGCTGATCATAGGTCTATTTGAGAACTGCAATTCCAAAAGGACAACAGCCGTCTAAAATTAATATTTCAGCTAGCTAAAGAACTGAGGATGCTTCTACTAGGTCACCCTACAGCTAAGCTGCAGAAGTGCTGATCAGCAGGAAGCACTGCCCCAAATAAGACACCACTTATTTTGCAGTTTGCCTCTTCTCTGAATTTTGGAAAAGAAAGTGGCTGAATAAAGGAGAAGGGTCAAGAAGAAGAAGAGGCATTAGAACACCAGTAGAGCATCAACGTAGCAATCTCCAGATGGAGTAAACTGCAGCTTCCAACATTTGCACCCTTCAAAGACACATTGGCGACAGGAAATGGGAGTTGTAGTCCCACAATTCTGGAAGGTACCCAGGTAGGGTAAGGCTACTCAAAGAAATTGTGTGTCCCTCTGCAGCAGTTTGACTATCAAAATTTTCTGCTGTCATTTTGCTTAATCTGTGTTTGAGCTATCCAAAAACTCCCGTGTACAATTTCAACAGCATCATGTTATTACAGCAGTGTCCACAGACATAAATGCCCTGAAGGGATTGTTATCTGTGATTCAACCTAATGGAGTGATGGGGACAGCAGCATCACATAATGGAAAAGAATATGAATTTTTGATAGGCTGAGAGGATATGTTGGCAAAGAGCCATTTAGATGTCTCTGTACTGCTGGCTTCACCGAGAGAATATTTAAGTCATTTAAAACAAAAACAGTGGCAGAGAAGAACAATCCCATATTCCAAGCATCTCTATGGAAAACGTCTCTGGAACTACAGGCCTCTTGGATAACACAGCAAAACAAATTGGCATTGTTCACAGCAGGGGCTAGAATTTGGAATCTCAAGTTCTGAGTTTCCGTGCTCAGTTATTTTTCTCTCTCCTCTTCATCTGCTCTACCTGACAACCATCTTAGTGCAATTAGGATCTAGCTTGATGCCACAGTATTAAAAAAAAGGCTTGAGAGTGAAAAAGAACAGGGGGAACAGGCATTTGTTATGCTCCCAAATACCTCCAGTTTAGCAATCTTCTCTTTCAACCTTGCCTCCATGCCCTGCCAGTTGTCAGCAAAGTGTCGATACTCCTTGAGCTGTGTCTCCAGGCCTAGGATCTTCCGCCGGAGGTCATCATTCTCTTCTTGAGTCTCTCGCAGTGTGGACTCTACAGCCTTTTTTGTTTGTTCAGTAGCCTCTTTCTCACCCTCTAAGGCAGCCTTTACCTGGAAAGGTGAAGGGGAAAGAAGGAGAGAAAGGAGGAGAGAAAAGGAAGAAAAGTATCATTTGGATTATGCTAAAATCCCCTCAAGTTACTAGTATTCATAGGTTTCAGCATAACATTTTGCATGTTGCTGAAGCAGAATCAAGTGTTGTTGGAAAACATGACCTAGGAAATAGATGTGAAGCAGGAGAACAGCTCAAGTTCTGCAATGCCAACAATCTATTTACTGTATTGCAAACATGTTCTTCAACTAAAGATCGAATAGTGGAAGCTACAGAACCACAAAGAAGTGATGACCAGAGAACTTATATTCCCTCCCATCAATAGTGACACAAGTGATATCACATGGACAGGATTTTGTGACTGCAGCCAGCGCCACCAGCAACGTGAAATTGGGCTGCCATTACATTGACAAGTAAGCATGGCTGTAGAATGAACAAATGCAGGAAAAGTGCTAGAGAGGAAGAGAGCCTTTAAGAAATGGCAAGCAGATAAGACCAATGAAAATCAACACAACTATTTCTCTGTCAAAAAAGCAATTAAGAGGGCCCTTGCCAAAGTCAGTGGAACATCACCAAGATCTGTACAATCGCCTGTAAGTGTGAGAAGGGGAGAAGGACATTTACTTGTTAGCCAAAGCATGAAAGGCTACCCAAGACATTGAGCACTATATGTGCATAAAGGATAAAGGAAGCAACATATGTGGAGCATGCTATGCTTTTATATATATACAGAAGAGACAAAAGAACTGAGGATATTGAGAGATTCCATGCTGTCAGTGGTGAGAATGGAACGTTGATCAATGAGCATGTCAAGGCAACAAAGCCCTGGTGGGATTACTTGGAGAAAGTTTCCACGGAAGTGCTCCTGCACCACCATCCCAACCCCATATGTTCTTCTAGTTCTAGGGCCCGTGCCACCTATCACATCTGATGAAGCTGCTGTGCCAGTGAAACAGATGAAAACGGGCAAAGCCACAGGACCAAATGATGTCGCGACAGAACTGTTGAAGTCGCAACACTGGAACAACCAGATTGTGCTGGAGAAGAAGATACCCAACTACTGGCAATGTAGCACAACAGTGCCAGTCTGAAAAAAGAAGGGGAAGCCTGCCAAATGCACCAACTACAAACTGATTAGACTACTGTCACATACTCAAATCTTTGGGTGAGTCATTGACACATGAATCTGCACTATAGTCCAACTAAGTGTCAGTCATGCTGTCTTCACAAGAACTGTAGAACAATGCAATCCATGCTGCCTGGCTACTACTTGAAAAACAAAGGGTGAAACGGAAATTAGCGCATGCAGCTTTCCTTGACCTTGAGAAAGTATTTGACCGAGTCCCACATGATGTTATCTGGTATGCACTGTGACATAATGGAGTCCCAGAGGAACTTGTTGGTTGCATCAAACTGCTCTATGAGTTGACAAAGAGCTGTGTGTAAGCCGCTGCTGGCACATCAAAAAAATTTAGTACCATGGTTGAGGTCCATCAAGGATCGGCACTCTCCCTGCTTTTTTTCATTCTGGTTATGGACACAGTCACTTTATATCTGCAGAATCCAGTGCCCAGGATGCTCCTTTATTTTGCTTTTTAATTTTATGACAGAGCCCTTCACAAGTTAAATGTCCAGTAGGGACATTCCAAGACATGCACACTGCTAAATGCTTGCCTTAAATGTGTCCTCATAATCCTTCCGGAGCTGTTGCAGGTCCTGCTGGAACTGCTCCTTCAACTCCTCCACCTCTTGGTCGTGACTGGACCCCTCATCTTTCAGTGCTTCCTTCAAGGCAACCAGCTCCCTCTCCCGCTGACGGAGCAGCTCATCCTGGGTCTGCTTCTCCAATGTCAGCTCCCTCAGCTGCTCCCGAGTCTCCCGCAGCTCCTGACAGGAGGAACAGGAATAAGAAATTAACAAGATACTGCAAGAAACAATGCCAGATTGGTTCTTGATCCTTGTTCAGGGTCTCAAAGGCAAATGTTTTGGAGCTGGACATACCTTCCTAAGGATATTGGCTTCTCCAGCATCCCCAATGCCACTTCGGGCTTGTTCCACTTCCTGCCTCATTGCAGTAAAGCGCTCACGCATCTCCCTAAGCTCTTCTTCGAAGTCTTCGCGTTCCACCTTCACCTGCATCAGCCTAAAGGAAGGGAAAAAAGGGCAAGGAACGACAGAGAGTAGTAAATTAATCTGTCCTTCAACTGTTGAACCTCAAAGTGTGTTGGGGAAATTAGATCAGTTCCAAGGGATGAAAAACAACTTGCTGTTTCTACGCATAACTGGATAGTGATTGAGTCACATAGTAATGTTGCAGTAAAGAGCGCTTGGGAAAGTAACTTCTTAGACTACAACTGCCAGAGTCAACTATCCAGTGGAGAGGGGAAGGATTTTTGCAAGTTGTAGCTTTTTCAAACAAGTTACTTTCCCCAAGTGTCCGAGGTGGGTAGAGAATGTCTTACTCTTGCTTGGTGTTTCGCAGCTCCTCTTTGTTCCTCTGGAACATCTCTTGCCAGTGAGCTGTCTCCTCACTGCTCACCTGCAGCTCCCGCTGGAGGTTTCGCACCACCGAGTTAATCTTCTGCCTCTCAGCTTCCAAGCTGGCCTGATCCTGGACAAAAACAAGGTGCAAGTTCAGAGACTGGGGAAGAATTGTTCCAAGAAGACACACTCAAGGTAGGATTGGTAAAGGCCAAATAATCTCCAAAGCAGGACCTACACTGGGAGCAAGTAGTGGTGAGGCAATAGTGCATTTCCAGGTCTCCTGTGGAACCTCAGTGTTTGTGGGTGAGAGCCACATGGTTGTTTAGCTTTTAAGCAGTAGTAGGGAGTTGAGATTATAGAGCTGAAAAGCTCCTCCTTTGGACTACAACTTCCAAATTATCTGGACAACATGGCCGCTGGAAAGAGGATTCTGACAGATACTGGCACCAACATACCCTCTAGTTTTTGTCCCCACTGCACAGGGATCTGTTCCATTTGCATGCTCACCTTAGAGATAACCTTGACTGGCACTGATTTGAACAGGAACATACAAGTGCTTCTTGCAACATGGTTCATCTAGCTCAGAATGGTCTGACCTAGTCGTTCCCAAGCTGTTGGGTTCAAATTCCAGAAGCTCCAGCCAGCATCAGCAGTGGTTAAGGGTTTCTGGAAGTTATACTGTGACAATATCTGGAGTATCTGGGAATTCTGTGAGGTCTAGTTCAAAGCAGTGACATTTCCAAGTTCTGGTTCCCTCATCCTTAAAGTTTTGCCCCTTTCCACCACTGCCTGGTGTTGTCTCACCAGTTTTGTCATACTGAAAACCTGTTTGTTCACCTGTGACACATTCTCCATATTGCGCCTGAGCTGCTCCATGTCTTGCTGGTATTCTTGCCGGACACGGTCCAGCTCCTTGTCATGGTTGGCCACCTCTTCCTTCAGGGCTCCTTTCAGAGCCGTCAGCTCCCGTTCTCGTTGGCGCAGCTGCTCCTCTTGCTTCTGCTTTGCCCTCAGGATCTCTTCCAGCTCCTCTCTGGTTTCCAGCAATTCCTACAGAGACAGCCTGGAGTCAGTTTGCTGTGTAGTGTTTTACAAGTTCTAAAAGTTCAAGTCTGGCTGCCTTTCTTACAAGATAAATGCCCTGTATGGCTCCGTAATACAACAGTATCCAGCCTCGAGGTTGAAAGAAACCTCTCAACATTGGACAATGAGTACTGAAATGGGAAGCATGAAAGAATACATGTTGAGGTGAAAATTAGTAACTGTACATTTAAGGTGCTCTTATAAAAACAGACTGAAGGAAGGGGAGGAGATTCCCTTGAAACCAGAAAGTAGGACAAGTTAAACAGCCTGGGATTGAAGACCAAAAGGGAGAAAATACTTAACACAAGTATGGAGGAGGCAGGTTGTAGTTTTGGTACAATGTGATGAGACGGTAGCCCAACCACCTAGGCAGCATTATATAAATAGTACATGGAAAACAAAGCTACTAAAATTGTCTAGTCTTGATGGTGATACATCATTGCCTCAAATGCTACAGCCAGTGCACCACTCATTACCAGCTTCTAAGGAACACGTGAGCAAAGGATGTTCCTCTCCTCCTGCACTTTCCAGACTTCCCTTGGGGCACCTGGCTGTTTACTTTAGGAAAAGAATAGTGGGACTAGAAAGGACTGGTCCATCCCGGTTCCCCCCTGGCACTTACTTTCAGCAACTCCTCCCTGTCTGGAGTGCCTCCCATAGGCTCTCGGAATCGATCAAGGGCTTCCTGCATTTCCATCAGCTGCTCTTCATAGTCAATCAGCTTAGATTCTGCTTGTTCCTTGACTGCCTTCACCTCTTCGAGCCTGACAAGTATTATTTAAAAACAGAAAGAGGAAAAAGCCATCATGGTTATCATGAATTGATGAATTAAAGAGACATGCCATGACTTAGTTGCAGTTTGATTTGAGCTCATTCATATCCAGTAGTGGTATAATGTCCAGACAGCTTTTTTTCTTTCTTTGAGGGGAAAGAATGGGGCTTCATTTGTCGTTAAACTGACAGGAACTTACTCTTCCAAACTGCTCCGGAGTTCTTGGCTCTTTTTTTCAAAGGCTTCTCTAAGCCGCCGACATTCCTCTTCTGACTCCTCCAGTCGGATTTCCAGTGTGTGAGGGCTTCCATCTTGGCTGCCATCCTGCGAGACTTCCAGCCTATGATAGAGCTGTTTTGTTGTTGTTGTTTTAAATATGGAAGAAAAAGAAGGATGATGGATGAGGAAAAAATAAAAAGTATCAGTATATCAAGAACTCAGTAGTGTGAAATATACAGGAAATAGTTCTAATCCTATTATCAGGAATAGCTATAGGTCAAGTCCAGTCAAGGAACAATGAAAATGAAGTTATATTTCATATGTAACATAATATCTGGCCACTTTCAAAGCTACTGTTAATGGCATTTCTAGCCATTTTAGAGGAATATTGGCAAAAAAACTTCACTTGATTGGATGATGGATGAGAACGTTTGTTCTGGAAGATCGCAATTCAGTCTCTCTCAGAGCCATGAAACTCACTTGATGGTGACCATGGACCAGCTACAGGGTGAGGAGTGTGGGAGCCGTGTATGTGGCTATGCAAGATGGGATGTAAACATAGCAATCAAATAACATGCAAGGAAAAGAGACCCCAAGGCACCTTTGTCTGCTCGTCTAGTTTCCGCTGCAGCTCGCTGACCTTCTGCTTCAGTTCACTTACTTGACCCAGGGATTCTCTTGACTCTGCCGGAAGGACAGCCTGCATCCACCAACAAACCCAGCACACACAGAAAGAAATTCAAATTGCATGAAATGGGAACATACGATTAGCGCTGCTGCCTTCAGTGAGTTATCTAACATAAGAACATAAGAAGAGCCAAGCTGGGTCAGGCCAAAGGCTCATCTAGTCCAGCTTCCGTTCTTGTAATTTTACAACTACTATGCAAACAGTCACCAAAACAACACCCTAAGGGGAAAAAATCCGAGGAAAGTCCTGTTTCTTTTACAATCATTTTGACCCATAAAACTATAGTCGGTAAAACCCCACCAAAAACAATTCCATTAAAAACTAGGATAATCCCTGGAACACAGCTAGATAAACATTAGACCTTCCTTTGGCATCAGAAATGTTCAAAATTGGGAAATTCTGCATTATCTCAGTAGGAAGATTGCTCCATGTAGAAAGCCCTCCCCCTGACTGCAAGCAAATGAACCTTGCGAGGGGTTCATTCATTATGTGGGGAGTAAAATGGCAGGTGATTACTGGAGCCATGATATACGGTCCCAAAGAGCTTTGCTCTTAAAATTAGGCAGACTCTCCTTAAGGCAAGGACTGGGATTAGGAATGTGATATGATCCATAAGAAAGGGCAAAAAATTGCAAGGACAGTGGAACCCAGAAGCTAAAATAGAAGAGAGAGTGACTAGCAAATCAGTTGTGTTCGCTTTCTTCTCTCTGCTCCACTCCCTTTGACTTAACATCCCCAGACTTTAGCTTCCAGTTCTGATTTTGAGAAGCATAGGAGCACGCTTCTCTCTTTTTCGGTGTGAGAAGCAGCATCCTATTTACACCATTGGCCTACATTGTCCCTCCCTCTGGAGGTTCAGTTTGGCCGCAAGCATCCAACCTGTGCAAAATGCCAGATTCAATTCACAATCGAGAGATCCCTGTCATCTCTGCCCAAAATAAAATATTGGTGAAGGATAAAAGAGAGAAGATACGTGCAAAGAGTAGTCAGAACAGTCCCTTTTAAGAATCACTGGAAGTGGCAAAGACAGAGCAAGAGAGAGATAAATTGGGGGGGAGCATTTGGGTTTCTTCTGAAAATGTGCCAGCAGAGCCCTCCAGCTTGTTCTCAAAAGAAACCCTGGAGTATCAGTAGTCAGACAAGATTAAAGGAGGCTCCACATTTTTCTGAAAGGAGATGGCAAGAGTTCTGGAAACAGCAATACTTCCTGTATCAGCGAAAATATCAAACACAGCTCTTGAATATGTTCCATATCTCATCACAGGTCTTACAGAGAGTACTTGGATTTTCTCGAATATAAGGTTGGTTTTCCTCTTCACTGCAGCATCAGTTTCCATGCTTCTGAAAAGTGACAAAACAGATCAACTCACTCAGTGTATCGTCAACTGCAGAGGGTGCTGATCTACATCAGTCTGTGAATATACTTCAGAAATCTCTGACTGCCATATGATTTAAACCTGCAGCTTTAAGACTGCGCCATGGACTACTAAGAGTGAAGATTAGGCATGCAGTAAGGAAGAGTTTGCCAGTATTCTACTGCAATGTGTGGCTACAGGAAAATGTTGGGTTATCGGATAAAATAATTAATGGAAGAAGAAGAGGAATAAGGTGTCCTATTAATTGCTAAAAGGACGCTCCATATACAATAATAGTTTATCCTGCAGTATCAGTTGCCAAGGAGATACCAGGCAGGAAGTACTTGTACCCTATGCCTTGTCTGCTAAGTTTCTGAAGACATCTTAATGTGTGTCAGGAAAAACTTTCTTTCTCTGGGAACCAAACTCTGACTTTTATGTCTTCATTCCAGCAGCAGGAATAGCTGTAAGACCACTCCAGAGGATGTTCCTGTATAACTACTGTCAAGATTACAAAGCACAGCTTAAGATTCTACAATGGCTTCCAGGCCTTCATAACACAGGTTGGCCCTCTGTAGCATATTTAAATTTTAAATACCATTGTTAGACCTTCTCCCCACACTGCCGCCGCTTCTGATTTATGGTCACAGAAGAAGGTGCTGATGAACTGAATAAGAAATCCCTGAAGGCCACAATCAGCTTTCGGACCAAAGGTTTCCCATGCCAGGACTACATGGAAATTAGGTAGAAACTAACATGGTTCTGTTTTCAGTCTTAAAATACAGGACATTTTTGAAAGAATTTCTCAATCATGGACCCCAGAGGTCTTGAAATGGCACACAGTTTACCCCTATACCTGTTTACAATGAGATGCATTAAGCATTGTAAGCGGAAATCCACAGAAGAGGTAGCTTCATGCTTTTCCTTCCAAGTACCTCAACACTCACCCATCTTTCAGGATGCTGTAGATAAGCTCCTTCATATACTCGCTACTTCCAGGCTGAGACACCTCCTGCTGGTCTTTCAGAAGGTCTGGAGTAGACTTCAGCTGTAAGAAACAGCCCTAAAGTGAACCATAGGTGGTGACTAGGGGTAGCTCAGCAGTATAAATGTACATTTAAGGAAGTCAGGTCAGAGGGATTCTGGGCATTGTAGTCCAAAAAAGTAACACTCCCAATATGTGCAGGAGACCATATGAGGCAAAAAGGGACAAAGAGACCTTATTTAAGGATATTTCTTGTGATATTCAGTATAAAGAGCAATAGCAATAAAATACGTAGCCTGGTGCACCAGGATACAAAATAGCTTTCATCAAGTTCTGAGATACTTCCTAATGTTAAGGGAGTTTTGGTGTACTTCATGACCCCATGGACCCGAGCATGCTAGGCCCTCCAGAATGGGTATACATGCCATGTATTTCCTTGCATATTTACAATTATTGTATTATTGATTGTTGGATTAATTGAGTGTACCAGTATTATATTAGCACGGACAAAAAATACCAATACTAATTTTGCAAAATGCACTAAATTTCCTGGGACAACGTTAGGCACGCTGTTTTCTGTCTATTAAAGAACCTGGCATGTTAGTGAGTAAAACCTGGGGAAATAGCTTACAATACTGCAGTTGATGACGTCACAGAATACTTAGATTGCTGTCCTCATTCTGTGTGAATTCTTCAAGAAAATGTGACTCTGGAGGACTAAAGTAACTCCAGAGGGAAATATCCTATTCTGAAATGGTGTATGCAGGTTAATACATCCAAAAGTCTGGGAAACAAAGTTTCTTTCATAGTTTGGAAGTCTTTTTCTCCTTCCGTTAAAGGTGGAAGTGTTGAAATAATGATGCTGAGGTGCCAGGCACACAGATACACACACCTCAGAAAAGCCAAGGAGAAGAGAACTTTAACCTAGTGGCCAAAAATAAAATAAAATAAAAAATAAAAAAAAAGGAATCTGGCAAGCTATTTGAAAAAGTAGGAGCAGATGAGCAGACAAACAGCAGGCAGATTTTCCATGCCATTCATCATACCACAAAAGTGACTGGGAGTAGGCCTCCTGCCAATAAGAACGACTACATCCCAATTAGACAACACTTAAATTAATTAAAGAAAGGTGTTTTAGTCGAGGAATTGAGCCCATTAAGATTTGTATGGCGTTGGGGCCAGTACTTCTTGAGCAAATAACATACCAGCTTTCATTTCAGATGGTACCCAAACATTAATGTAATAAAAACACTCCTTCCTAGTGGAGAAAAAGGGCATCAAATGCCTTTTAGCATTAATATCTGCCACAAGGAACTTGCTGTGCATGTACAAACATGTGCTTGTTTATACAAACTACATAATTTTCGTAGATTATTTCTTTTAAAACCCTGATAGATGCATCTGATTGTTACTGCAGCCCTACCAATAAAGACAGATTTATCAGGAGTAAAACTGTCAACCTCTCTCCTAACAACATGAATTCCTCTGCGCCAAGAAGATCCTGGGATACAGAGAAGAGACAAGGATATGGAGAAGGCCAAACAAACCTGGCCGTGAGATATACTAAAGGGGATTACCTGCAGGTCTGACTTTACTTTTCTTGGCTGCTTCTCCACTCCCTGCTCCTCCAGGCTCTTGTTGACCCACTCCCGGGTCAGTTTTGACTTATCCAATCCATTCTCCTTTAGCTGTGGCTGAGTGTCCCTGGGGAGGCTCCTGCTTCCTAAGGGGTTGGCTGAGATGGGCTGCTTAACAGCTGAGTTTTTTGCTCCCTCTCTAAAAATCCCCCGGTGCTCCTCGTTCCCCAGTTCCCAGCCATCGGCTGTGTCATGACACGCCACCCTCCCATCGAGGCTCTGAGAGCGCTTCCGGTCCTCCAGGGAGATGCGACTTCTCCGGGATGCTCGACCCCTGTGCTGGGCTTTCCCATCAAACTTGTTTATCAGTGAGTCCACTGAGGACAAGGGCTTCGTGTCAATGTCATCGCCGCCCGTATTAGCTGTTTGGCGGGGCTCAGCAGAAACCACATCTGATGGCAGTGACTTGCGGACAGGCCTCAAACCGGAGACGTTGTTGCCAGCGTCCTCATGAGGACTAGGCGGTTTGTGGCCAGAAAGATTCATCAAGCTGGTGCTCCTTGATGCGGTTCCTGAAGATGGAGCCTGAAGAACATTTGTCGGTTTAGTCCTAGAGGGCCTGGCTTCTGGAGGCTCGTCCAGCTCAGGGCTGAGCAAGGAGCCATGAGACTGAGTTCGCCGCAGTTGCTCCCCCAAAACCTTTTTCTGGGGAAGCGTCCGATAGCCACTCTGAGCAGGAGAAGCTGCGCTGCTCCGTGATAAGTGAGCTCTGTCCAAGCTACCCAATTTTGGCACACCCTGTTTTGGGACTTGCTCCTCATCCGATGTGCTGTATTGGGAGCTATATAGAGAGGGTTTCATACCATATGGATTCTCTGGAAGATCAGAATCTGAGCTGATGGAGCCTGAGGCATCCTTCGATGACGATGCCGCTCCAGGAGAACCTGGAAAGGTCTCTTCAAGTGGCTGGCTCCAGGACTGCATCCCATACTTGCCCTCGCCTTTAATCTGCACCCCAAAAGAGTCCCCTCCTTTCTCGCCACTGTTGAGGACCACAAAGGGCTGTCCATCAATGCCCTGAACCCGCACTGCCACCCCGTAGGAGCCTGGCTTAGAGCTTTTGGAGCGTAGTTTTTGGGGCTTGCTGGGCTCCTTGAGGTCATTAATGAATCTGATTTGGACGCCATAGTCTATAGGGCTGTGCTTCTCGACTGTAGTACCATTGATATGGCGGTCCATTTCCCACAGCTCTGGAGTCTTAAAGGATCCTGCAAAAATGAAAAGTATGCAGATTCAGACTAAGAACACCACACCTCTTTCATCCATTGCATGCTTGCCTCTGATGAAGTGAGCTGCATTCCACAAAGATACATGCCAAGTAGAACTTGTTATTCTTCAAAAGGCTAAATAGGACTCTTTTGTTGCTTTTGTTGCAATACACTGACATAGCAATGCCAGCTTAAAGCTACTTTTCCCCTGTAACTCCCACTGTATGGCTCTCATTGTTTTTCTTTGACGGGTGTAAATGAAGAGTGCTTAACCATTCAATGTGTATATTAAGCAAAGCAAGAATTGATATCAGACAGTTGGGAGATAGTTAAGTGAATCCCTTCACAAGACTGGACATTTGGACCAAGCTCTCTGAAGATTCAACACAAAGACTAGGATTGTGCTACCCGGGGACTCCCTGGAGAATCTTTTGTGTTGAAGAGGCAGGTACAGATCCTTGGTTGAAGAGAATGTTGCTAAACAACATAGGTGGCTAGAATGGCCAGGTGTGAAGACAACAGCTGAAGTCTTCATGGACCGCTACACTTACATGAATCGGAGGACAAGGGACAATGAAAAAGGAAAGGGTTTGATTTCCATCTTGGGGCCTACTGGCTCGGCACATACAGGTTGCCCTTGTGTAACATCAGCATGCCAAACAGCAAAGGAAGAAAATTGTGCAGAGAGCCAGCGTGGGCACGCACTTGAGCCCATTGTGGCAGGAAGGCTGAGAAACTAGACTAGAGCCCCCTAGTGAGACTCAGAATATGGGCCCTGAAAGAAGCAGTGTTTGCAGCTTCTACATCCCATTTTCTTGCCAAAAAATAACCACTACAAAGTGGCTTGGAAAAGTTGTGCAACACAAGAAGAGACAAGTAACAATTGTAATTAAAGATGGCCACACACATCTAAAATAAATGTACATTAATGCATTTCCATTCTGACGCAGAGGCACCAGGGCTGCACTTTAGCCTCCGCAACATGCCTGATGGGCAACTCCCTCTTTACAAGGCAAAATATGCAAACAGTGCTTATCAAGCCAGAAGCACCACAGGGTGTAGCTGCACATGTTTTCATTCGAAACCACTGCTGGTCCTGTCTGCTAGCGAGAATGCAAAGAGAGTAACCAGTTGGTGTGGAGAACTGTGGTCCCGGAACCAGCGGATTTGGGTTTGGGATCAGAAATGTCAGCTAAGGTTACCATCTTTTAGCTGCCTTGCATGCAGTGTAGAAAAATGAGCCAGTGTTGTACAGTGAGAGTTGGCTGATTCAAGTTCTGGTGCCCACTGAGCCATAAAACGTACTGGGAGACCTTGTGCTTGTCACTTCCTCTTAATCAACCTATCTGGCATGGTAGTTTTGAGGGCGAAATACTGCAAGTGAGAGAAAGAGAGCCATTACATGATTGTATACCTTGAACTCACTGGGGAAAGGCAAGAGACAAATGTTACTCATAAATAATAAATTTAAACAGAAGATCTTGGAGAACGCAACCAGACCTGCTGCCTCAGGCCAAAGGTTAAGGATTCTCTTTCCTACAGTGGCCAACCTTCTGTCTCTGGGCAACCCTAAAGCTGGACAAGAGGGCAGTAAATCTCTCCCACTGTTGTTCCACCACAACCAGATATCCAGAGGCAAGATACTCTGGATCCTAGAAGGAGCATGCTGCCATATAACCACAGAAAGCTTCTGGAAACTGCCTGGCTTTCCTTTAATATCAACAATACTGATGGCTCCATCACAATTTTTGTGGCAGCGAATTACATCATGGAACTACTCACCTGGAAGGGAAAGCTTTTTATCTGCCCCAGTCACTCTCACTGAATGATTCCACATTTCAGTATTACGAGAAAACCTTTGCCCTGTCTTTTCTTGACACCGTGCATAAGTTTTCACAGTCTCTCTTTCTCCCTGGTTTTTACCTTGCATCTCCAAATGTTGTAAGTTCGTCCTCATAAGACAGTTTCTTCTCCTACTATTGGAAAGTTTTGGCTGTTCTCTTCTTCCCCCTTTCCCAATATCCTATTTTCAGTCAAAGTGATTGATATTTCGAGTGTGGCCACCCAAGATCTCTTAAATCAGTCTGACCACATTTAACAATGGCCAGTGTACCAGGAAAGGTATGGATTAGTTTACCAGATGTCCTGCTTTTAAGGGGCAGAAGGGGAAACCTCCAGTTCTACAAAATCACATGACCTGCCTAGCAGGACCAAGCAAGGACCATTTCTGCAAATGACAAGTCGTCAAGCTAGATTGCTGGTTAGGGATATCCTTGGTAGTCAGTAGTCGAAACCCAGCATTTTCTCCACACAAGAGACTGGCAATGTGCATATATTTTGGATCCCATCTCAGAGCACACCTTCTACCATCTGGAGGACTTAGATGTACTTGCAGACAAAGAGGATTTTGAATCTCCTTTGCAATGCAAAGCACAAAGAGGCATAACAAGGGCCACCTCACAAACATAGTGAGTGATCAAGGAGGCACAGGAATGCCTGGCTATGCGGAACTTGTTTTACATGGCCAGAGGGTGCCTTGAAAGAAAAAAAATCAGGATGATAACAAGCCTGGCTGGACAACAATAATACTTATAGTAATAACTGCAGGATTCTGAAGACCAATTCATACTGAGTGGCTAAGCCTGCCAATTGTTGCCTTTAATGAAGCACAGAAACTCTGAAAGGAAAATGTGGGCCTTTAAACTACCCTAACCACAATGACAACTTACTGATCTACATTAATTATTACACTGTTGGCCAGTCCTAACATAACAGATGGACTCTTTCAGGGCGTCCTGATTGCTAGAACACAGTTGGAAACTGGTCACTCGTGTACAGAAGTTTCTAGGTTCATTCCCTGGCACGTTTGGACACATCTGGGAGAGAAAGAAAAGGCCTCCCCACTGTCATCTCTGGAAAGGAATCAGTCACACTCATTGCTGAGAATCTTGAGCCAGATGGTGGGTCAAAAGAAGGCCACTTCCTACATAAGCAGAGAGCTCACCCATATTCATATTGACAAGATATTCCCTTCCTGCTCTCACACACAGTCAAAATTTCAGTCATTGTATGGAAGTGGCCTTTGCCTGTCTTGAACTCACAGGTAGACACCCTATGGTGATTGTGTGGCTAAAGAGTGTACATCGCACGTGGCCCATGCCCCGACGACATGCACACAATAAATACATGCAGGGCTGGAGCTCACAAGAGTTTGTGGCACGTGCCCTTGACAACAAGGATGGACATGTGGTCGATATAAATTGGGAACCAATCTTCAGCTGTCTTGCCAATAGTAATCTGTAAGAACCTCAAGTTAGTCCTCAAGCCCAGCACTGAATAGTCTGATCAACTTCTAGACGCCAACCAAGACAGAGGCCTGCTCCATCAATGAGACCCTCGATACATTCCGCAATATATGAGGAAGCACATCATTTTATGGTCCAACACTTCTAAAGGGAAATCCTGTGCTCTTATTTAGACTTCCCTAGCACATCATCAACCAGTCATGCTGGACTACAACTTATCATCATCCCGAGGCACCACACCCTCCATTTACTTTTCACCAACACCATAAAGCTGTTATACAGGTAAGTCTCAACCATTCTCCCAACAAGTGCAGGAATGTGGGAGAGCATCATCCTCACCTTGCAGGTGGCCAGCCTCTAGGACTAAGAGAGTGTGACTCCGCTAAGACTACATAGTGAATCTCTGTCTTGGATGAGTGAAGATTTGGACATAAGGACATCAGAATAAAAGGTAACTCTATCTGTTTGCAGTTGCTTTCTGGAAGCCTTTAAGGCAGAACCGGAAGACAGCACCCTACAGTCTCCCCCTAACATTTCAAGATACAGTATTCCTGAACAGGAAGGCTTTCTCTAGCAAATACAGCTAATCCCACTGCTTCTAGCGATTTCTCTGGTGTTTAATTAATAAAAGATAAGCAGACAAGAAGCTATGCAAACTAACAGGAATTCCCACATCTGGAAGCAATGGATTCCATAATTTTGTTGCAAGATTTCAAGTCTGTCCTGAATCCCCTGCTGAACCACTGGGTATGAGGTGAAAAGGAAGGAGGACAAAAAGTCCCTGCATATACCATTCCTCATTTTTAAAGAGAAAATTTCTTATTACATCCAGTCTCTTGTTGCTTCCCAGGGGAACTGCTCAGCTCTCAATCTTAGCTGCTAAGCCAACATGCACATTGCCACTGTGCTTAGCTCCATGCAGCTGCTAGGATTAGAAATTAGGACGTATACTCGAGATACTTCCAGTCTGGAAGTGGGTGGTTTCGGAAGTCTTTTGGATGCGGGGAAGACACAGACAAAGAGTGGATTGTTTTCTGAACGACAGAGGACATGCCAGATATTCCAACCCAGGGACCCTTGTTTGGAACCAGCTCCCAGAATGAATTAGTGGCATGTGATCGTGGCCTGAAAAGACCATCAATTAGGAGACTGAGCAGTTTCAGCAGGAGACAGGCAAGTAGAACCGAACGGGAAACCAGAGGAAGGTGGTGGGGAGGGCGAGGGAGAACAAGAAGAATAAAAGGGGCTGCATTTGTTGGGCACAGTTTCAAGATTAAAAACAAGAGAATCTGGATAAAGGCGCCCATGAGCCTCAGATAAAAATTACCAACTCTGGCAAAACTGGCCACCCAGGTCTGCCCCCTTTTCATGGCCCAGTGGCATAATGCTGCATACTCACTGCGACTAGAGCACAGGAAACTGGACGACCTAGTGTGCGTGCATGCTCTTTTGTGTCCAGAAAGGAAATCATCCAATAAAACCATTTTTTAAAAAGGAAGAATTGAACTAAGCTATAGCATGAGATGGCATCTGGCATAAGCAGTGACAGAACTTTGCTAGCCCATAGACTCACTTGCGTCCACACAGAAATTTTGAGCGCAAAGTGATGCAACGGCAGCTTGGTGGCACATGGCCGGGCTGCATCGTGGCATCTGTTCCGCGGCAACGGAGGAGCCAAGAGTCACTACCGCCGACCGGCTCCTTCCCTGCGGCAGGCTCCAGGCAGATCTGGGCAAGGTTCCTGGCAATGGAAAACCTGCCGGGGAGGAAGTGAGACGTCCTTGAGCTAATGGGCAGCTGAAACGCTTGCTTCCCTCCCTCCCTCCCTCCCGTAGCCCTCTTTGATTCAGAAACCACGCTTCCAAAGGCTTTCAAGCTGCCAAGGAGGAAATAAGAAAAGGCGGTGGCAACGGAAACAATCTTCTCCTACCTCTGGATCCGCAGACCGCAGACGGCATCACAAGCTGCTGGGACAAAGGATGGAAGATGCTATGAATGGAAGAGGCAAGGATGAGGAGGGGGCGGGGGAGCCAGAGAGAGAGAGAGAGAAAATGATACAAGGCCAGTTACATGGATGCAGAAATTCACACGCAGGTCACCAGATGGAATGGGTTTGTGGCGTCAAGGGCTTGATGACAGATGAGGAAAGGAGAAAGAAGAAGGTAGGAGGGATCAAGGTGGAAGAATAGGGTAAACATAAAGCAAGAGAGGTTGAGATCAGTCCCTTTATTGCTGTGGAGGCGGCAGCGGCAAAGTTTAGAGAGGCAGGGTGCTGCTTCTGTCCTAGACAGGATACACCCAGCCAGCAGTGCTTCACTCTGCCCTTCTGCAGAGTTGACTACAAATGGAAAAGGGACAGAGCAGAGAAACTGAAACAGACCAGACGATTAGGAAAAGCAGCGGTGGCGTGGGTGGTTGACAGACCTCAGAGAGAGGCATAAGATCAAGTTTCATGAAGTATCACGCTTGGGAGATAAAGGGGAATAGAGGATTTTTATCTGGAGGGTTGTAGGTTGGGAAAAGAGTGCTAGGACAGCAAATAAGAAGGGAGAGCCCACACAGGGCCAACAACGGCTCCTCCACACACAAAATGAGAACATGACGTTAGAGTCCATTGCTTCAAGCTGTAGCCACCGGCAGTTGTCTTAATACTTTCAAAGCAATACTATGCAAGGCCATGGTGGAAAAAAGGTTCATCAATAATAACATTTAGCCATGGTAGTTGTATAGGACCTTCAGCTACAGAGGCAGCCGATCTTTGAATAACAGTTCTGTTAAAGGCAGTTAACAGCAGAATGGGGCTACTGTCTTCATGTCCTGCTGATGGGTTTCCTGGAGGTATCTGGCTTTTCTCCAACACAAAACTGATTATATTAGCCAGATCTTAACTATAAACCAGCAAAATCTGAGGGACAAAATAACAGAGACACCTTATTTGCCAGATTAGGAAGTACTTTAAAAAGGCTAGAAGTGAGCAAGTGACAAGGGCTTGGGAGCTTGACGCAAAAGTCACACTTAGGCTGATGTTGTTAACACATCACTGTTACATCTGTAAAGTTCAAGGGATCTCTCCCTGAACTTTCTGTCCAGTTATGAAATCTTTTGACTCAAGGAGTCATGTGTGATTTAAAACTTGACATATTGAGAAGGCTTAATTTCAATCGAGAGATGCAAGTTCATATCTCACGTTGCTCATTAAAAGTAGGATATCTGTGTTGCCGTAATGTGCATGCACATGGACGCTGACAGCAGAGAAGGGAATTAACCGAGAGGTGCCAAAATTTAGGCCCCAGTAAGAAGCCAGCATTTCCTTGCTTCATCTCCTTGCCCTTTGCATTGAATTTAATAAGCAAATTAAATGTTTGTTTGTTTATAATAAAGGGGCAGAAGCCATCATGATGTGTGAGAGGGAATTGGAAGAATAAACATCCCAAGGAAGCTTGCTTTTTCCATAAATGCCGCTGACATGGCCCTCTCGTTCAAAACAAGACAAGTAGCTGAGCAGAAGGGCAACGCTCCTTCTGTTTCCATTCAACAATCACTGGGCCAGCGCCAACTTCGAACCAGCCAGGGAAGGAGGTGGCAGGTCAGATACCCCGTAGGAGGCTGGAATTGGCTCCCTGTGCCAAGCAAGCAAAGAAGGAAGGAGGTGCCAAGCCTGCAGCTTTTCAGATTCCCCTTCCCCCACCTACTTATTCACCTGGTCAGATGACCAGTGTTTTTTTTTTTTGTAAAAGCCAGGACAAGTCAGATGGAGGGGTGGGAGGAACTCTGATAGCTATTAATACAGGGATAAAAACCTTCTGGAGCGCCACAGCTCACAAAAATAAGACAGATAGGGTTCCTTCCGTTTGTTTAGGTTTAGCTAGAATCCTTGCAAAACCACTGATGGCTGAAAAGGGCAAGATCAAGTGGCAGGCTTAAAATCGGAATTACTTCTGACTTAAGACAGAACAGACCTGCCTTTGGATTCCCAGGAATGTAGGAACATAAGCTGCCTTCCACCACCCCTGGCTCAGTTGTTTCCACTCATGAGAGGTACCAATGGTTCTCAAGAATTTTAAGGCAGGATTCTTCCCAACTTCAGCATGCAAGGGATACCTTAGCTGCCTTCTACTATGCATGCAAAACTGTGCTTTAAGCTCCTGCGTTCTGTCTTACTTTAGAGAAGGAAACTTGAGACGCAATCAGATCAACCTTTAGCAAGCCCTTTATGTGTGCTTTCTTTAAAAAATGCAATTGCATAAAGAATCAACAACTTTTCCATAATGGAAGGAATTTCAACTAATGGAAATTAACGTATGGTTTGGAAACTGGAGAAATGGAACTGGAGATGGAATGCTTTTGCTCATTTCTGGCAAAGGGGGGGGGGGTTGACTGTGCAAGCCGCTTTTCACCTGTGCCACTACTGTAAGGATCTAGTCCTTGTGTCCAAATATGTGCATCACAGAACATCTCTACAGGGAAATTAGGCATGAAAGCTAGCACAGGCAGTTGAATAAATCAGAAAGCAACTACTCTGAACTCGCTAGAGCTCAAAGGCTAGGAATCAAGGCCTCTCCAAGGAGAAGAGAGATCCTGGGCTCCTACCCATCCCATAATCTACAGCAGGGGTCCTCAACCTACGGCCCGCGGGCCGGATACGGCCCCCAGTGACCCTCAATCCGGCCCCGAGTAGCCTCAGCAGACCCCCCCGCGCCACCCCCCGTGGGGGCCGCTCGAGCCCTTCCATCAGTAAAGCCTCCTGGGGGAAACCATCTTGTAGTTTTCCCCAACGCCTGGGGAGGGGAGGGGCGGGGAGAGGAGGCGACTCGAGAGCAAGATTTGTGAAGGAGGCGCCTATTAGGAGGGAGGGAGGTGTCTTTCCCGCCTCCCCGCGGCGGCCAACATGTCGTGGGCAGGGCGCTGCTGGTACGCGGGCGGCAGAGGCAAAGGCAGAGGCGGGCAGACGCTGAGGGCAGAGGCTGCTCGCACACCAGTCCTCCTCTTTCACGCCGAGCGCTCTGGCGGGGCGGCAGCGGCAGCAGCAGCAGCAGCCCGCCCAGCCGCCGGACTCGACTCTGCGCCTCGCCTCGCCTCGCCGCGGAAAGGGGCGCCCAGGAGCCTGGGCAGCGCCTCCTCCTCCTCCTGGTGGGGCGCCTTCCCCTCCTGCCGGTGGGGTCCAAGGCTGCAAGTGAGGGAGGGCGGCGGGCGGACGGGCGGTTCGGCGTGGCCTGGGCAACCAGCGCCTTCTTCTGGCACTTTGGCGGCGGAGGCGAGGCAGAGCAGGCGCGGGGCCGGCCGGTCGATCGGTTGCCTCAGGAGCTGCCGCCGCCACCGTCGCTGCCAAAGTGCCAGAAGAAGGCGCTGGTCGCCCAGGCCGCGCCGAACCGCCCGCCCGCCCGCTGCCCTCCCTCCCCTGCAGCCTCCCTTGCATCCCGGTGTGTGCTGGGATCAAAGCCCTTAAAAGGGCCGCCCGCACACCCATCCTCCTCTTTCGCGCCCAGCGCTCCGGCGCGGCGGCGGCAAGCGGGCGAGAACCGGTTGGGCTGGTGGGGCGGCAATCTGTCCTCTGCCGCCGCCGCGCCGGGCATCGAGGCACTCCTGCCTGCTTGCCAGGGTGAGGCGAGGCGGCGGCAGCAGCAGCAGCCTGTCCAGCCGCCGGACTCGACTCTGCCCCGAGCGGAGGCCCCCCGGCGATGTCCCGCGGCCGCCGGCAGCCTCCTCCTCCTCCTCCTCCTCCTCCTCCTCTTCCTCCCCGCCGGCCACCGCCGCCCTGGGCCTACGAGCGGGGCGCCAGCAGCCTCAAGCCCAGGTAAGGGGGGAGGGGGGTCCCTCTTCCCGCCCGCCGTCGCCATCGCCGGGGGTGGGGCTCCGCTAGGAAAGCCCGGGGATTGAGGCAGGCCTTCTCACGCCGCCGCCGCCCTCCTCCTCCTCCTCCTCCTCCTATTCCTCCTGTGAGCGGGAAGGGGGGAGTCCTGCACCCACGCCCGGCTCGGCCCCTGCAGCCACCATCAAATTCGGTCGCACCCCACCCCCCTTTCCCCTCCTCCTCCTCCTGGCGCTCCCAGGCCCCGAGCGGAGGCCCCCCCGGCGGCGTCCCTCCCCCTCCAGCCCCCGCCAGCAGCTTGGGAAGCCTTCTTCAGGGGCTTTATGTGAGTGAGACTCTCTGTCTTTAACAGAGATTTTTTTCAAAATCTAGTCCGGCCCCCAACAGTGTCTGAGGGACAGTGACCCGGCCCCCTGCTTAAAAAGGTTGAGGACCCCTGATCTACAGCCTGTTATTTCAATCCCCTGTAGATCATCAGGATAATGAGATGAACTGAACAGAGACAAACATAGAATATCAGCTTATGAGTTCAAGTTTTATGGCTGCCCAGTGTTCTTATTGTGGATTGTACTGGTGCTCAAAATTATCCTGTACAAGAAACTGGCTTTCAAGTTGCTTTGTAAGAGTTCTCTTTCATTTGATTTCAAAGGAGGATGGCTTTCCAAGCTGCTTTTAAATTTCTTTAAAAATTTTTTTTGCCTTAAAAAATGCAAACCTCCTCTTGTCACTGTGCCTCTTTCTTCTTAAGCCATCTAGGTTATTCTGTATCGCCATATCCTGTGGCTGTGAATTAATGATTACGCACTGCGCAGAGAGGTACTCCCTTTTTATCCACAGGAAACACAAAGATCAAATCAGAGTTGGAAAAAGTTATATATATTTTTTCAGACGAAAGCTCCTGGACTGCTTTAGCCAGTGAATGTGAAAGATGGGTAGGATCTGAAGGTTTGGAGTAACTGTCCAAGGTGTGAGCTACATCTTAATTCAGTTCAAATTAACTATGCAGCCCCAAATTCTAGCTCATTACAAGAGGATTGGGATTCCTTGTACATACCAAGAGACCTACATTTGGAAAAACAAAATGGACAGGCTCTGTCGGTCTTTTTCAGACTTCCCACTGCTTAAAAGACCACCTCAGAGTAATCAAAACAATCCCACTCCAACCTGTACTTTCTGTAACCAAGTAAGTTTGACATAGGTTTTACAACAACCTCTGCATTTAAAGCCTGCTTGTTAAATCTGCCTGGTCAGGCGCAGCTATTGATCCCAGGGGTTCCAAAAGCAGGACATGATCAGTGAATGAACCAGACCAGCCTTCTTGGTATCTTCCCAAGATTGCCGGAGAACTGACAGAGGTGGCACAGGGAGCGGGCAGAGGGACTCGGTTTACCGACTCAGCGGACAGGAGGAACCTGAAACCAGCACACCTGAGATTACATCATTGATCCCTACCTGCAGGGACAGTGGGTGGAATGGAATTCCAAGAGTGCCTCCCGCCGACACCGCTGCAACCTTTCATCTGTTGTGCAAGGCCAAGCCGTCCCAGGTGTATAACAATGAGAGCAACAGACACGTCTCTGGTATGGGAAGGCGATTATTTAAGAGCCGTCTTGTGTCAGGTAAGTAAGATCACTGCACCACAACTGAAGGTAAGATTTCAAGATTCTCTCCTTGCCTTCTTCCCACCCGAAAAGCCCTAAGTAGAGACACATACTGATTCTTTCATCTCTGCACTTTGTAATGTTGAGGCGCCACAGAGAAACTGCAGGCAGACGTTCTCATAAGGCCTAGACATCTGAAGTCAAAGTGTGCGCAAACATTTTCATTAGGCTTAGAAACCTGGGAGTTGTTTAACTTGAGCCCTCAGCCCTGCTCCAGCTATCTAAGGTTAAATATGCAAACTGTGCTAACTACATGAGTACATTATTATATACATTCTCATTAGCAAGCTCTCATGTAGATAAAAAACATTCAAAATGTGGAGCTATGGAGGGAGAAGAGAGACAGAGATGTCCCGGGGCTACAGGAAACCAGGAAAGACATAGAATGCCCTGAAGGTGGACACAGCTGGCCAGAACACTTGGGCCTGTGGAATCTCCTTTGATGCCCTTAGAAATAGCAACCAGTCACTCACTAAAGGGTGAGCGGCCTTAGCCTGCTGTGGGGTGGGATGGTGGTGGGAAGAAACCATGACCAAGCATCTTGTGTCGTGTTAAAGGCTAACAGATTTATTGCGGCCAAAGCTCTGCTGGACTTAGCCCCTCCTCCCTCACACAGTTATATAAAGAAGCCTTTGCAGTTTCAGTCATTGCAACTTGCAATCAAGGCACTAGGGCAGTGCTAAAAGGTGGTCCTTGGACACTACTAGGGAGTCCCCTGGATGGGCTTCAGGGGTCTTTTCTTACCATTTATCTGTCCATTCTCCCCCATCTCCGTCAAATATAGTCTGCATTCTTTCTGCTGAACGAAATCAAAAGATGCCGGAATGATTACGCCCAGCTAAACAAACATATTGCACTTAAACTTCATCAGGCTGTGTAAATTTCTTCTGTACAAGACGTACAAGCTTTGTATGTCAGGAGACTAAAGGAACGGAATGCACCTCCAGAATTTCAGCTTTAGTTGTTACTTTTAAAAGGGAGACATTCCCATGTTTCTAGTCTGTGAGGAGGTAGTGATTTCTGAGAAGCTAAAGGGGCAAGGGACAAATCTGGAGGCCAGAAGAGGGCGGTGAGTTAACCTCTCTGATGCTGTCCGTGGTTAGTAAAACAAATGAGAAAAAGACAAATACTGCCTTTCCTCCTTCATGTTCACATCCGCTCTAGGTTGAACAATTCTATTTCTGGATACCCAGATCTGGATAGTTTGGCATGCAATTGAAGGCGGCAGTGGGGCTTTTGTGTATAAATGCAAAGTTTTCATTAAAGCCTCAGAATAGGGCTCAGTGCACCTGCCCTCCCCAGAAAATCCTTTAATGCTGTGCTTGGTTCAGAGAGCCCACATCTGAAGCCCTCCGTGTCACTTACAAGATTATGCTCCTTTTAAGAACAAATCTTGCCCTCAGTTGCTCTCTACCGATTTCCACCCAGAATTTCAGGGAGGCAGCACAGGCTGTGATCTTGCCGTCTGGTTGACATTTTGACAAGACTCTTGAATTCCGATGCAGCCCTCTCCCCGCTGGCATGCCAGGATTATGGCTCCCCAATTCCACAGATTCACTATCATTAGCTTTGTGAAATCTGGGCCATTAAACATAAGCATGGAGGGGAAATTAGTATCAGAGAATGAAGGAGGTGGAAAATGGCCTGTCAGGCCATCAAGTCCAACCCGCTGCTCAGTTTGTTCTCCTGTTTTCTTTGGCTCAAGAAGAGTCAGCCATGCCTCTCTGGTATGATTTTCTCTGCATTTTTATGCAAGCTTCTCTAGACCTGGCTCAAAATGTGTTTTATACAGTTGGGAGAACAGTGTGAGCTAGTGGTCAGATAACCGGGCTCTGTGTGTGTTTGTCAAGTCAGAACCAACTTAAAGCAACCCTCATGAAGCTTTCAAGGTGGGTGAAAAACATAAGGAGTGGCTTTACTAGTTGCACTCTCCAGTGAGATTCCATGGTGGAGCTGTGCTTCGAACCAGCCCCCTGAGTCTGTCCCTGTGTCCACTAAACCACTTGGAGTAGCCACAAGGAAGCATTATAAAAGAAGTAGACTGAGCTTCTGATTCTCCCAACAACCATTTAACAGTAGCTGTTTGAATCCCAGTTTGGCACTGCTTTTGAACTGAGCTTGGATTCTGTCTGCATCTTGTGATTGAGCACAATTTGTAAACGTTCCTCTTTCTTCCTATTATAATTTGTAAAACCACAGTAGCTGTGCTGGCTGGTGGATTCTGGGAACAGCAGCTTCACCGTTCCTGGGTTAGAAGAACAACACATCTCCAAAGCCATAAGAACACCACAGGGATTCTTAAACATTCATTTCAGGCTTGTCATTCCACAGGGAAGCAAATTAAACATAAAAACCTGAAGCATAGTTAATCATAAGCCAGGCTTTCAGAACATGAAAAAAAAGGGCACCTGAAGCACATACACAAAAGAGCCTGTATTAAAGTCATTATTTCCTCGATCCACTTTTCCACCAATTAAATCATCTACAAAAGTTAAAGCTTTCAGCAATGGGAATGCATAGGTAGACAGAGCCAGCAGAAGAGATGTGGGCTTGAAGCACTGCTTAGCTAAGGTTGCTAAGGACGGCCTGACTGGTGAGACTGCAACTAAGGAGGTTCTTGAAACAGATAAACTAAGTCTGAAATCTTGACTTGAAAACAGCAGCTAGTCTCAAGATATGGGAAATTCTGCTGATCTCAGATTCTTAAGCCAGGGACAGGAATTTGGCCATTTAGATCTGGACATCAGCCCTAGCCACACAGGCAAAGGGAAGGGGATTTGGGGCATTGTAGTCAAAGACAGCTGCCTCCCCCAAACCCCACACTTTTCTTACAAACTTTGTAGAATAATTATTTTTATACAAAATCTGCAAGCTGTCATATCCTGTTTACTTGAGTTTGTATGCATTTTGCAGCTCAAAAATCTAGCAGTATTGCAAGGCAATTATTTAGACTTTCTTCAGCATGGGAGGAAGTCATGGATTCGCTCTGATTTGTGATTGTGCACGGTTCCAGTTAAGAACTTTTTCAGCTGCATACGTGTTTAAGAGCTCTATCCAACAGAAACCCGCGCCTTCTCAAAAAAGCAGTCTAACAGGTTGGAGTGGGAGAACGAAGAATAACAAAAATAATAGGACAGGAAGAATGAGGCTGAACAGAAAACAGTCTCAGTTCATTTAAAAAAGCTGCAAACTGCAAATTGGTACTCGAATGATTATCAGTTGGGACCCAGAAAGTTGAAGATCCATTTGGGGCGTCAAAGGTCATTTTAATCACCCACCCCAAAAAAAAACTGATCTGGCTCCCTCTCAGATCTACAAACAATAGCAAAACAAATTTGAAATTTGATAGTATGTTTCAAAGAAAGAGCCATCTCAATCTTTTCCAATGAAAAACAGTATGGTGGCTTCAGTAAAACCAACAAATGTATTTCAGTTTGAATTTCTGTGGCTAGCAATCTCTTTGTAGTCCACAAATATCTGCCTCAAGAAGTGCATGATAACTCACAAGCACTTGCAATAAAATGTGCTGATTAGTTTTAAAAGTGTCACACAAAACAACTTGTCTGTTTTATGGTTTGTGCTGCTTGTATGTGCAGTACAGGAAGACAAGCCCTACCTCTAGATGGTGACTGTGTTTACACAGTTCAAAGATGTTTACATGGTGGAGGAAGAGCAGGGTAACAGAGGCATGAGTAAACTAGGGGGAAATGCATGTAGAGTTTAGATCCGTGTGACATCAGCTCCAAGAGGTTGAGCGATATACGCGTCACCTTGATCAGCACAGGCACTACAACAAAGAAACGCCACCTTGAATGCCCTCTGAACATTTTGTTTTAAAAACTTACATATTTTTAAACCCAGCATGGAACCTTTGCTTTAGGACTACAACTTCCATAATCCCCTAGCCAAAATGGGGCAAGAGCATCTTTGCTTTTTAAGGTGATTACGCCCCACTACCTGTTGTTGAATTCTTCTGTAGTCATGCATTTTACACCAGCCAGATGGGCGGGATAAGTATGTATGTATAAACAAGCATACATAAAGATAATACCTGGTTCCAAAAATGCTTAAGAAGGTGGAGTCTCACCATGGAGCTGGTCAGACTAATTAATGACAGAATGATTGCAGCTCAAACAGAGCAAAGTACTCGCAAAGCTGTGCAGAAATGAATGGGACAGCAGTGAAATGCTCCTTTCCTCCCATACCCTAACCCTAATCCTTTATATAGAGAGTATATATACTGTGGGTGGATGGATGGATGGATGGATAGATAGATAGATAGACAGACAGACATCCACACCCCAAGAAGATGCATTTTTGCATACACCTATTAATTTCACGTTAGTGGAATGAAGCAGGAGGAATAAACAACAGTAGTATTGAGCTGTAAAGCATTTCTAAAGGAAGCAATCTCCCACCCTGCCACAACATCTGTGACCCCAAAGGAAGAATGTGCTCAAGAATTTTCAAGTGGAATGAATGTGAAAGTGACTTAGCCTCACAGTCTCCTGATCTATGAAATGGGTTGATCTTTTTTAAGAAACATGAGGACAAGAGGATGAATGGGCACAAGGAATGAGTTGTCCTTCAGGAAGTGTTACTTACAGAATAGTCAACACAAAGAAAGGCAGAGAACAACCTCAGTTCTGTAACTTCTACTGATACAGGACTAAACTCTTAAGCGAGCGCCACCCAGAAGGTATGACACCCAGCACCACCCTTAACCAGAACATCCAGACCTGTCACTCAAGAAGATGCAATTCAACAGTGGAAATATTCACTTTTCAGATAATTCTGCTGCCGCCCCAGCAGCTCAGGTTCCCTTGTGTTGTGGAAACTTCTGCTAGAATACCGTCCACTGGAACATCAAGCTACAAAGCAGAGGCAGCCAAAGAGATGGCTGTTAAATGTTTTAAAGGCATTGCATTACAGTGGAAGCCTCGACCCTGAAACGAAGAGGCAAAAAGAAGGAGCAGAATGAACGTGCAAAGAAGACATTTTCTTCACTGCCAAGTGATATTGGACCGTCCCTGTCATAGCTCATATACAGTGGTACCTCAACTTAGGAATTTAATCCGTTCCAAATGCATGCTCTTAAGTTGAACTACTCTTATGTTGGGGTACCTATCTAAAAAAATTGAAAAAATAAGTTAAAAATAAAAAGTTTGTAAGTCGAGCAGACCATATCTAAAATTTGTAAGTCAGCGGTTAAAACGCCAACAGTTTTCCGCTCTTAAGTCAAATTGCTCTTAACTCGAGCTGCTCTTAAGTTGGGGTACCACTGTATAATCTTTAAGCAGCACACTTATTCTGTAGTACTTTAGCAAGTAATACATACTATATATATAAACACAATAGATGGGCTTTCTGTCTCATCACCATATTTGAGTTGCTGCTGAGGAAGTGGTTTGGATCCTGTCTGGCATAAAAAGTAATTGCAAGTGTCCGAAGTGACTTTGGACTCAAGATTTCCAGAAAGAACAAGCCCACCTAAATAGCTAAAGGCTGACATGGCAGAGACACAGGACTGCTTTTTAGGAGCCAGGATCTAAAAATGCAAAGATGCAAAAAAAGAAAAAAGGAAAAGAAAAGAAAAAACCCACCCCCACCCCCAAGGCCTAGGAACTTGATACTGCTAGCCCTGCATGTTTTTGCCATTTATTTTTATACTCAATCTGCTTTTCAGGGCAAGAATCAATATTGACTGTCCTTCTCTCTCCCCACCCCCCATCCCACTTTGTCTGGCAGGTACCAGCTTTTGAAGGCGCCCCTGGGCTGACCAAAATCTCCAGAGGCCAGAGCCCCCTTGGGAACATGAAAGGCCCAAGGGAGGGGAAAGGTCAGTGATCTACTTAGCAAGATCTATGCTTTTCTGTCTTTGTTTATCCAGACTGGGCTTGACAACTTTCAGATTCTTTTCCAACAACGGCCAATTAAGCAACGAAGTCTGAGTCTGGGGGCTCCCGTAGCACATGCTTCCCCCACCCCCAACACCCTCAGCCTAACAATTCTCACAGACACAGGAAGATTGTTCTCAGTAAGAAATGTGAAAGGGGAGTTTCAGCTTTTACTCCCGTTTCCATCCGCTGATTGGAGGCCGCCCGGAAGGGCATAATATACCTTGCAGGTGTAAAAGAAAAGCACCAGACAAACAGGAGGGGAAGGAGAGGGAGGAGGTCACGAGCCCCACACTTGGAAGGACAAGTGTTAAGGAAGGACCCTCTCTTTTTTTGCACATAGGAAAGGTTCCTTTCCTTGCGTTCCCCACCCCCACCCTTTTAAAAGGGCAGGCATTAAGCCAGTGTTTATCTTAACGCAAACAGGAACTGAAGAGGAAAAAGCATTCCAAACAAAGAGTGTCACTATCTGTGCACCCTAACCCCTTGGCAGGGACCTGCCAGCTGGAGGTGAGCAAAGACGGCTGGGGGCAGCCTCTTTTGATCTTTGCTCTCTGGCTGGCTTACAACCTTTGTTTGGAGAGTGGGGGGTGGATGCATCAGCCACTGCAGCCAGCCTTCCCCCCCCCCCACACACACCCCATTCTCTCCCAACCTGACCAAGGGCAGAGAGGGGCAGTGGGACCTACCCCTTCCTCCCCCAGGCAAGCAGGAAGGGGAATTATTGGCTTATTAGGAGGGACCCCCCCCCCCAGAAGAGGGGCAAAGCCCCGGGGTGATTCCTCCACAGCAGGAAAGGAGTTGAAGAGCCAATTGTGGCTTGGCTTAAGTTGGACCAAAGCAACCCCAAGAGCATAGCAGCACTCAGCTTTTGAAATCAGGGGCTGTGTTGCGGCCAGGGCAGAACCCCATGAAAATATGAGTCCATGGAGGATGCCTCTCTCGGTGGGTTGTAGCCAAGATACCCAAATGGAACCTCCACATTCACAGACAGTATACCTTTGTTTCTGTTTGGCCAAGAAAAAACAAGCATGGGAGGGGAAGGAGACCACTTTCATAACCTGCCTTAAGAGCTTGGTTGGAAATAAGCATACAAAGGACCCTGGGCAACAGAAAGATTCCCGTCTTTTGCTTGATAATTAATCAGTCCCTCGCTCTTGTGTCATTTGTTTATGCATTACATCCTTCAGAGAATCAGGGTTTTTCCTCCATGTTCCCGAACAAAGAATTCTGTGACATCCGGAGGTTGGCATACACCTACCGCTTGCACATAATTTTACCCGTTTTTATGTGTCCTCTGCTTCCGGCATGGCAATCCTCTTTACTGAACAACCATGAAATGTTTTGAAATGGTATCACTTCTAATCTTAAAAAACAGAATTCTGGCTTGACTCCTCTCTTGCCCTGCAGGGAGAAACATGATGCCGCTCTCACGGGCAAAGCTAATAAGGGTGCCGGCTCACAAACATCCAAAGCAGAATGATCCAAAAACTAGCAAGGAAACAGATTAGAGCAGTGGTGTCCAAACTCTGGCCCTCCAGATGTTTTGGACCACAGCTCCCACAGTCCTTTGTCATTGGCAATCTAGGCTTGGAATTCTGGGAGTTGTGGTCCAAAACACCTGGAGGGCCAGAGTTTGGACACCCCTGGATTAGAGATTCCCTGTTAGGTATCAAAACCATCTCCTGCTTGCTTAACAGATTCCAAAACGATGTCCTTAAATCTGTACTTTTGGGTCCTTGAGGACAACTAGATGGGCCTTCCATTGGAAGACAGGTGGTATAGAAATAAATAAATAAATAAATAAATAAATAAATAAATAAATAAATCTCCCTGAGAAGGTAACAGCTTAAAAGCTTTACAGCTCCCAGTGCAATCCTGTGAATTCTTCAGAAATCCAGGTGCTTGGCTCCTGTCTGTTGTCTTAAACCTGCACCCTATTTAAATTTTACCCCACCCTCTTGGTTTCTTTCTGGCTGTAAACAGAAACCACCTTCTTATGGTTAGGTACCTACTGCTATCCTCCAGAGGATCCAAGTCCCACATATCAGGTACCAAGAAATGCAGCACTAGATCCCAAAGTCACACAGCATTATTTTATTCTCAATTTTCCACAGAGGTGGGATTTCCGTGGGTTAACTAACAAGGTTTTCAGAGTGTTCAGGCGCACAACCCAGCCTCACTCAGTCAACCTAGGTTTCTGGGATGCCTGCTGCCTTATTTGGCATGGATGAGGACCAGCTTTTCAGACAAAAGCCCCCCATAAGAGATGAATCCACACCGCCTCACTGGCACCAAGCCAAAGCATAACAGCAAACATGGCAATCGGCTCTATTCAAACATGAAAAGTAGAGGAGGAAACAGTGCCAAGTAGAGTCAACCTGGACTGGGGGGGGTGAGTCCCATTGGAAGTGGGTGGCGCCCCTGAGAAGATCGATAAGGACACGGTCCCATATAAGCGAAATCTATAAGGTATTATCACCTACTCTTGCTAAGGGCACGGTTTATACCAAAAATGGGAGCAAGGGTTGGGGTTGGGGTGCTATAAAGCTATGAGAGAGTCAGTTGTACGGTGGAAATGGGAAGTGGTCCACTAAGGGGAAAGCCACGTTAACCTCACGAAGGGATGATGCTCGTTCTGCCCTCCTCCGTCCCTTGGGGGCAAGAAACTGGGGAGACTTGCACGGGGTCGCCCCAAATGGAAGTCAGGTGCCCCGGACATCAAAAGGCAAGCGGGATGGGGAAGCCGAGTTTGGGGCGCTACTCGAAGAAAGGAAAAAAAGGCTGTTACTACTATGAAAAAAAGGGGGCGGTGTCCCCCCCCCTACTTACCTTTTGGGTTCCTCCCGGGTGGCCCCACCTGTCCCGCAGAGCACCACGTCTCACGCCTTCTGGCCACCTCGCCCGGCAGGCGCCCAACCTGTTACCTGAGCTCCGCCCGGCGGTCCCCGCCCCCGCCCCTCCCCATTGGCCGCGCCGTACCAGTCGGCCCAACCCACTCCCGCCCTCCGACGGCCACGCCCCTCTCCCCCTCCCCTGCCTCATGTTCTCGGCCGCCCTCCCTTCGGAGGCGGAACTTCTGCCGCCCGGTGGGCGTGGCCATGCCGGGCGATCCGTCACCGGGCGGGAAAAGCCGGGAGCAGGGCGAGAAAGGGCGACCGGAGTGAACATGGCCGCCGTGTGGGGAGCAAGGGGGCGGGGCACGAAGGAGACCTTAGCAACCGGGCTCAAGCGGCCGCCTCCATAGCAACCGGGATAATAGGTGAGCGGCTCCCGACGCCTTAATTTTGCCGTTAGACTCGAGCCGTGCAGAGGGTGACTCAGGCCTGCTTTCCATAATGTCCTAATTAACAGATGCGGAGATTTTGAAGCTTTCATCAATGTTTGTGCCTATTAGATTTATATTACTCGGATGGCTCAATGACTATAAAACAAACATTGCAGGTTGAATCATAAAGCTATTTATATGCTGCTAACGTTTATTTTTCTTACTTTGGTTCTTCATTTTAAGCTCCTGGGCAAATGCTCTTATGTGCCTTGTTAGCGGTATTAATAGGGAAGCTGCATAAAATATTGCACACAGCTGTATAACATAGTATCATACCTTTTAAAAAGAATACTGATTGTATAGTTCAGTGGTGTCCAAACTCCGGCCCTCAAGATGTTTTGGTCTACAACTCCCACAGCCCTTTGTCTTAGAAAATACAGGCTTGGAATTCTTGGAGTTGTGGTCCAAAACATCTGGAGGGCCGAAGTTTGGACAGCCCTGGTATAGTGGCTCTCACTCACTTTTCCTCAGAGGTGTTCCTGCAACAAATGTGCACTTCCAAAGATGTTAATACTCCTGATTGAAAAATTCTGGATCCCAAGCCCTGTTCAAGATTTTTTTTTTGCCAGTGCAATGGAGTTAAAAAACTGAAAACTTTCTTCACGAAGGCACTGAGCAAAAGAGTATCTCAGGATAGCTGACGCTACGAGAGAAACAAAATCATCTTTGTTCATCCCTCAGGCTTTCAAGGTTGAAGCCTCTTCTACTCAAGATGCGCTTATGAACAATGATAGCCTCTCACAAACAAACGAAAAACCAAAAGAAAAGCCCCCGAGATACAGACATGGCTGACCCTTGATATCAGCATGTCAATTCAATTTTGGGTAGCGCATCCTGGAGTTAAGAAAACGCTGCCCTGAGCCACAATGGAGGATGCTGCAGCGTGATGAGATTAGATTCTTGATGAGAGATCTGAAGTATAAAGAGACATCTCTGAAGAAGGATGCCCGGCCAAGTCTCCTCTCTAGCTGTGACCAAAACTAAGATTCTTCTCGACACTGCTTAGAAAATCAACAAATTCTTCATTTGATTTTAAGAGAAGGGCTTATTTTTAACCATGAAGCCTTATTTTTTTCAGGCAGCTAACATGGCTGTATGCTACATTCTTTCCCTCCTTTGTAACAGCCCCATCAAGGATGGGTGGGTGGGGGGCTGCAATTTTCTCTTGCGATCAAAAGAACGGGGTATTTCAGTATAAATCCAGAAATTCTTGTTCGCCATTTGCAACAGTGCACCCACCCTTTTACCCATGTATTTTCTGTGTGGAGTTTTCTAGAAGCATTTTAATGTTCATTTGTTGTATTTTGAATATCTCACCAGGCTCAGTATCGTGGCTGCTTCTGTTCTGCCAGGTGAGCGAGTTCGACACAGCTCAAAAGCAGACCTACTTTCAAAAATCCCCATGGGCCGATATTTAGTCTGATCCAAAGGAGCCACTCTCTCCGTTCTGAACTGCCGCAGGTAAAACAAACCTTTGTGAATTCTAGAAAAGCAAACCACTGTCAAAGTAGTCCTGTTTTAAATGGCATGGCTTTTGGCACCTGATTGCACCTCGCCAATGTCCCTTCCTGGTAGCAACAAGAGGATGAGACGCAGGCTTTCATGAGAGGATCTTGTTGGGTTTGTCTCCTGCCTTTCTGCTGACCACCTGTAGAAACTCCCGCAAGGCCCATTTCTGTCCAGCAAGCCCCAGAAAGGATGGCGGGAAAGAACAAGGAGTCCAACAGAGACAGAGGGCAGTGAAGTAGCGGACGAGAGAGGCCTGCGTTTTCACTTGATGCAGAGCCCGCCAGTGTATTGTATGCTCTATGTGTGCTCCGTCCCGATGGTAGAACAATGAGCTCTATTCAAAACTCTATTTTTTTTTCGCTGGATTTGCCAGAAAGCGCCAGTGAAACAGAATGAGCCATTTTGTCTGCCACTGAGTTCGGCGAGCTCTTCTTTCTCTTTACAATTAACAGGGGGCCTGAAATGTAATCCAGATTCCTCACCGGGAGCTTGGGAAAGTTACACAGATTTGGGGAAGCATCGACAACATCCCAAATCCTGAATGACTATCAATTGGTGATTCTGGAGAATCAAAAATACTGTTTTTGACAAATGTTTGGAATACTTTATAAACAGAGGAAAAACCCCACTGTGCAAGATTTGATATAATTTGGTGAATGTTGTGCTGATTTATCCTACAATAATTGTTCCTATAGTTTTTCTAAAAGTATGAGACAGGAACTTGTTCAACATGAAATGCATGTAACACAATAGTCCAATAACAAAAATTTTGACCATGAAGATAGTTGTCTAAATGCATTGTTGAAGACGATGCAAAAAACCAAAAACCAACGACATATCTTTCCACCATTTGATTTTTGCACTAAGACATGGCACATAATGAATGATGTCATTCTTAAACATTGCTTTGTTGAAAAGTCAGGCCCCTGTACAAATGGTCCGCTATTCATGACAAACACTTGACTCAACGTTCAAAACTCCCTCAGCAAAGGACGCACTTGGAGAATTAGCGGGTTAATGAATTATTGAGCTGTACCTCGGCCTGTCTGAAGTTGCCACCAGATAGCGGTCTAGGGAAGGGTGATTCTGGGAGAGAGACATAGAGGGAGGGGGCGGCGGCACTTCTACAGGTCGTAACGTTTCAGAAGGCTCGTTGATGGCCTGAACAACAATAGCATAGTTATTTGTCTTGATGGGAAAGCTAACCAGACGCTCTTACATAAAGAAAGATACATCCCATGCGTAGAATGTATATGTAGACTTGGATCAGCTCCTACCCACACCCCAGATATACCCCAGAGCATATGGGGCTTTTTAAGGTCAGATCATTGCAGTGGATCGTTGCAGACAGATTTATGCATTTCAACAAGCCAAGGGCAGGGAATATTTGTTTTCCTCCCCTCCGGCCTCTGGGAAGCACCATTCTAGCCCACAACCCTGGGAGATTTTGTTCCCGGAGGGTAAAGAACATAGGGTGGGGTGGGGGGTGAGGGGGGGGAACCAATGGTGTAGCTTCCTTTCTTCCGCATCCCTGCCATGAATCACAGTGGCATGCCATTCCTGGAACTTTGTCACCCAAATTATGTTTTCCAGTGGGCAATCAGCAGCTCATTAGCTTTAATTAGATCACGGCCCTGTCATTTTCTTTTCTGCTTGGTCTAAGGCTATGTTGGGGGGGGTGGATACTCAGTGCGACACAGAATGTTAAGAGCTGGCACTCACAGGAACGCCTCCTGGACGCTGCCAGCTTTTAATGGATGGCCAAGGTTCAAGGTTTTAATTGGAAGCAGGAGTTCAACAGGGAACACCCCCAAGGGGTGGCAGGGATTAGAACAACCAAGTTGTTATGATTTGGTTTCCTGCTTCTCGGCTTCTCGGAAGCCTTAGGGAGGAGTGACTCAGTCCCGATTCTTCACCAGGAGATGCTGTTTCAGGAGCCGCTGATGCAAAGATGCTCGCGTTAAGCAGCTTAGAGCAGAAACATTATTGCCGGCTTGTTAAAGAGGGCCAGTTCTCTTCACAACACAAAGGACATGTTTGTTGGTGCACAGCTTCAAGTTTAAAAAAAACCTGCATATTTCCTGAGAATGCAAGAAGCTGCGTTATACTGAGTGAAGTTGAACCCTTGGGGTTCTTCTCACCCAATTCCTGTGAA
This sequence comes from Phrynocephalus versicolor, assembly GCA_023846285.1. Taxonomy (NCBI): domain Eukaryota; kingdom Metazoa; phylum Chordata; class Lepidosauria; order Squamata; family Agamidae; genus Phrynocephalus; species Phrynocephalus versicolor. The sequence goes on from JAHTLZ010000235.1 coordinate 1,407,919, forward strand.
ACCTGTCAGTGGCTCTTCAGTGGCTCATGGCAGAATTCTGTCCTAGCCCCATCTGGAAGCCCCTTGCATTCTCTAGTGGTCTCCCAATCAAGGATTAACCAGACCAGGCCATCCTGACAAGATCCATGGGTTCACGGTGGGAAGTGTCATCAGAGGAAATTGCATGGGCCCTACCTAGCAACCAGCAGCCACCCAAAGCTGTTGGGCAAATACATATCCTCCTCAGATTCCTAACTGCGAATCTGTAGCCTTTTGCGTAGTACATAGCTAGACAGGAGCCATGACCAGAGCCACCTGGCTTGTTGGAAACACAGTCCACACACACACACACAGTCATGTCCACCAGGACCTCTGATACAACACCCCAAGTGTGCATCAGGGAAGGAATCAGTGAGCATACTGTCTGTACCCTTATGGGGAAGTCACAGAAATCTGGGGCTTAGGTTCGGCACTTTATCGGCGGGGCAGGGGGAAAGCCTGGTGAACTCAGTTTATTTAATTTTATTTATTTATTAAACTTCTATATCACACCATCTAGCAGAATCGCTACTCCTGGTGCTGTACAAACTAACAATAAACAATATGCAATAAGAATATAAGCCAGCGTAGATAACATAAATCCAGAAAATGCAAAATTGCAAAGATAAAAACTGATCATGATTAAAACCAATGACACATTATAAATATAAATAATTGGTAATGTTGATAAACAGTTTGACATTGTGTTGAGTAAAACTGTACTGTCACATTCTCTCTTCCTGACCTATAAAGAAAGAAAAAATCTTTGCTCTTTAAGAGGCAACTGTAGTGCCTCCAAATTTTGCTGGACTCCAGCTCCCAAGATTCCTCCTCATCCTCTGGCTTGGCTAGGGCTGATGGACAGTGTAGTCCCAGCACATCTAGATAGTTACAGTTGCATGGCCCTGTTCTGAAATGACTCTGTAGTTCTGCAGAAATATATTTCAGGAAAAGAACTTAAGGGCCTCTGGCAACCACAGACATTTTAAAATACACGACTGATACATTACTGTATAACCACCCAAAGTAGCAATTTTGCTAGATGGACAGTATAAACGCTCAATAAATGAAATAATAAATATGATCAGGAGTTTATCAGATACTTATCATATCATTTCAGTCTCAGAGGTCTCTTTCTGGAAATATTCTGTCAGCAACCTGAGTGGAGGGTTCAGAAAGACCAGAATATCCCAACACTGATTTATGAGTAGTGTCTAATTTGAGTCGGTGTTTTCTTTGATCCAGTAAAACCTGACCCGTTGCTTCTGCACAGATTACACAACAGCAGTGCTGGGGAGCGTTTGGAAGGTGAGCAGGTCCCAGATCTGGACCCTTTGGTGCTGCTGCCATTGCTAGGAGGTAAGTCCTCTAGCAATTCCCCTACCTCCACCCACAGATCCTACAAATGCAAAGAAGGCTGTAACAAACGCCAAAGGATCCTTTTCGTAAACGCTTCTTGTTTCCAAACAGCAGAACAAGCGATGAATGTTTCAGCAAAATGGAGAAAACACAGAACAAATCAGGTCTCAGAGGGAAAAAAAACCAGGGACAATTTAGATGGCAAAAAAGAAGCTGAGACATAAAAAGCTGGCTGAAGGAACTGAGTACAAAGACCTCAGTTAACAAAATGAACAAATAAAGATTCATCCCTCTTTTGATTGTTGTTGGGCTTTCCAATAGAGCCTGTTTTGCAGAAGACAAGCTGGTTAATTCCCCGTCCATATCAAGCTTCCTTTAATGGCACATACCACATTAATAAGCAAATCGGCTTCCAACAAATCATTTAGATCCTGCTTTGAATTTATATCCCAAAGAGAACAACAGAAATCATCAGTTTGTTTAACTCCATATTAATATCCCACCCATTTCTAATTCAATTTCCATTAGTCAGATTCTAGTTCCTTCCTTACATCAACACGTCATTCAGTTTTTCTTTCAAAAATGTTTGAAAATGCTGTAGTCCTTTCACCAGGCAAGCGGGAGTGTTTATGAAAATGCTGCCACCCACACCTCCTCTTGATGTTATTTCTCAAAACACTGGGTCCAGATCACGCCCCAATCAGCTTCATACAAATGGAAGGCTGGGCTATAAGTGATACTCTTATAGGCCAGTAATAAAAATATATATAAAATAATTGCAAGGCTTCATGGGCAATACCCACGAAGCATGTAGAAAAAGTCCAAACAATCCAAATGACGTGGTTTACCAGATTACTCTCTTAGATGTAAAGTTACTGGCAACATGATTTTTCCCAGGCACGTCTACATCTGAAGTCAACAATTGGGTCTTCCATTTCCTATTCACCCCAGCCCTTCAAATAAACGGGCAGAGGTCATACCCACCTCCTCACCCACACCTCCTCTTCAGAAGAGGTGGGTCTTGTTAGATCATCTTATGGTTACAGCTGGTGTGCTTTGTGAATTTTTGACATTTCGTTTGGTTGTGGGATCCTAGCAACGCTGATTGTGTTTTTATTTGTGTCTGCTTTCTCAGTCATTGGGACCGCCTTGGGTGCAGTTTCAGCCCAGAGGAATAGACCACCTTCCCAAGTCTTGTCCTTGAATCTGGAGGGCAAAGCAAGGTCCCCTTTTTCTGTTCCCTCTGGACAGGCATCCTCCTGCCCCCAAAAGCCCCAATAGCTGTTCCTTGCGGGGGTATCCTCTGGACTATAACTCCCAGCATTCTTGGATCACCACCTGCTGGGAGTTGTCATTCTATGCCCATCTCGCATGAAGCCCGATCAGGAGTTTGAAAGTCCCTCCAATAGGTTTTGGTCACGCCTCCCTGGCTTTGCCCCGCCTCTATAGTGCCGGCCAGAGCTTCCGGGCCGCTGCTGGCCTCTCTAGCCGATCATTTCGTTGATACTGAGCCACAGAAAGCGGACGTTCCTTTGCAGGTCCGGAAGTGTTTTTCTCGCTTGATTCCACTTCAGCCGCACTCAAGATGGCGCCGCAGCAAAAATTGTGCCCTTCGCCCTCACCGCCTCCACCCCCCCTCCACGCAGTTTCTTCCCGCAGTGCAGCTGATTTTCCCCTCCAGTTTATCCACTGGGCTAGAGAAACTCCACAGCCTAATAGAGATTTAAATAGATGTCAGTTTCGACGCACACAACATGGCGCCTCAAGGTTCCCTTCCATCTACGGGTCGCCGCGAGGGCTAAATTTTTTGGCGCGCATGCTCAGAGGGATGTCGCCTCTTTCTGCCTCGTGACCAAGTGGCGTGGTCTCATGGAGGAAGGAACATGGCGGCCCCGCTGCTCGTGATCACGCCTTGGGTTCAGTCTTCGCCCTCCCGCGGTAGGAAGCGCGGCGCGGCGGTCCTGGCCTCTCCTCGGGCGTCGCGCTCCCCGCCCCCCCCGCCCCAGTGTCCGGGATTCGGTGGGGACTTGGCCCCGAGGGCGCGGTGGAAAGGCGGACTGATCGGAGGGGGAGGGGGGAGAGGGGACAGAGAAGGGCGCTGGAGGGCAGCCCCGGGGTGGGTGGGTGTCCCCTCCGCTGGTCGGTGGCGTCTCGGGAGTCCCCCCCATCCCCGGTGGGTCGCTCCTTTCCCTGGCGGGCGAGGGCCCGGATCCCGGGTGGGGGGGTACGTTGGGTGGGTGGGTTCGTGCCCCCCCCTTTTTCCCAGGCTGCCTTTTGCAATTCTTAAGTTTTCTTTCCTGTGGCCTGTTTTAAAAAAAGCAAGGTCGGATCTCCCACCTCCATATCAGCCCCAGCAGGCGTGGTGCGCCCCGAAGGACCATGGGAATTGTAGTCCAGCCAACCCCTGAAAGGCCAGCCATCAACTTTCCCTTTTTCTGTGCTGGGGAGGGAAGGAGGGAGGGGGGGCATTGGTTTCGGCTGCCCAGGGTCCCTCCCAGGCTCTCCCTTGGCCGAAGGAGGGGCAGAAAAGCCGCGCCGTCCCTTAAGGGTCTCTGCTGGAAGGAGGCGAACGGACGTGGCCACCGGATTTGGGGGTGGGGGTGGGGAGACTTTCTAGCAGCCCCGCCGGAGCGGCCAGAGACCCTCAGGAGGAGGAGGAGGAGGAGGAGGATTCCCTGTCCCTCTCCTTTCCTGCAGCCCAAGAGGGTCGAAGTGGATCCCCAGAGGAAGGAGGGGGGGTCGCTGGAAGCGGAGCTCGTAGGTCTTGCAAGGGACTTGGACTGTGTGACCCAGCAGATCAGGTTTGCCAAATGTATATATATGTGTATTGTTTTAAAAAGCCAAATCATTATTTTACAGAGAAGCTGGAGCTTTTAGCAAGAATGTTCCGTTAAGACAGTTTCCCAAAGGAAAACACCTTCCTCCTTCTTCCTCTTCCTCTCCTCCCGGAGGCTGGAAGTTGGATGAGGCATCAGGTCCTGGTGGCCCTTCAGGCCTTGGAGGTGGCAGCGGGCAAGGAGGAGGCTGTGGCACTTCGAAACCAGGTCCTTCTGCCCATCCCGTCCCCTCCGTTCCTCCATGCCCTTATTTTGCCTTGGAAGATCACCCGTAACATTACCTGTACTTGTGGAATCTCAATAAATAACCCACATCCTCTGGCTTTTTGTATGTTTGTGCATTTCAGGGTTTCTTCATTTTTATTCATTCATTTTAGTAGCTCTTAGGAGGCCGGCCTCTTGACCCCACGTTGGTTTTAACCACCACAGTGGGCACTTCTCACTTGCGCTATTTAAACTTGGGTGGGGAATGGAACAACACTATTTTGTAAAAACAGCCTCAATGTGGTTTATAGACACCCTCATTTTAGAACATAAGAACATAAGAAGATCCATGCTGGATCAGGCCAAAGGCCCATCGAGTCCAGTTTCCCGTATTTCACAGTGGCCCCACCAGATGTGTTTGGGAGCGCATGAGACTAGATATCTGTCTCCTGCTAGCACTCCCCTGCATCTGGCCCTTGAAGTACCCTGGTTTTAAGCCTGGGGAATTACACATCTCCCTCATGGTTTGTAACCCGTGATGGACTTTTCCTCCAGGAATCTGTCCAATCTCTTTTTGAAGGCATCCAGGCCAGATGTCACCACCACATTCTGTGGCAGGGAGTTCCATAGACTAACAACGCGCTGGGCAAAAAAATACTTTCTTTTGTCTGTTCTTACTCTCCCAGCCCTCAATTTGAGTGGATGTCCCCTAGTTCTGCTTTTTGCTAGAGGGAGAGAGCTTCCCTCTATCCACTTTACTCATGCCCTGCATTATTTTGTACGTCTCAATCATATCCCCCCTCAGGTGCCTTTTTTCCAGACTAAAGAGCCCCAAATGTTTTAGCCTTTCCTCATAAGGGAGGTGCCCCAGCCCAGTAATCATTTTAGTCGCTCTTTTCTGCACCTTTTCCAGTTCCACTATGTCTTTCTTGAGATGTGGTGACCAGAATTGTACACATTTTAAAATCTGTTTCCCAGTTATCATCATTTATCATTGTTGGCAATATTTTCATTCATTGTTTCCCCCTTTGTTAAATCTAGTTTATTGTACTGTAGCATCAGAGTACTGTATTTCTATATCTAAATTACAGTGTAACACCAGAGGTTGTGTCCTAATAATAATTTTTTTTCCAATAAACACATTCATTGTAGCAAAGGCTGTTTTTTAATAAGATACAGTTGAATTTATTATATTCATGAAGAGTTAGCAACAAAATATTAAAACTAAATGGTCATTGGAAACAAATAAATTTCCATCAGCAAAATGAAAATACAGAGGACCCTTGTATAACATACAGCTTGTATAACCAAAAAATTGTACAACATAAAAAGATCCAGAGATAGGGAAAATTTGCTTAACATAATCTTCTATGGGGCAAATCTGTACAACATAAAATGGGATCACTCTGTTTTTAATGCATTCCTATGGGAATTTGTATAAAGTAAAATTTGCTTAACATAATTTCATTTGGAACGAATTAATTCCTTTATACAAGGTACCACTGGACACTATTTCTGAGCCATAATTCAGGAGAAAGGCAGTTTCTGTCACACCAGTTCCTAAACTTTCTTATGGTATCTGCAGTGTAGATGGGAGATTGAGATCCGGTTTTGAGTCCTAAATTAAGCAAACCAGACATACAGTACCCATAAATTATCCTGTGCTCCCACTCATTGATCCCAGCACCTTTCTCTCTCTCTGTGTGTGTGTGTGTGTGTGCATTCGTGCAGGTTTCCCCACCAAGAAAGGCTAACTTCCTTTAGTACCCCCCCCCAATGGTATTCTGGCTCCAAAGTTTGATTTGTGGTTCCTCCCCTTGGTTATTTGGCATTCATTGGTCAGTTGCATTGCTTGGAGTTGTGAGCTGGAGTGCAACATTTTCTTTCCTAGCTCAGCCCCCCAAAATACCTATAGCAAAACCTGGTAAGCACTTGACGTGCTCAGAGGTCAAGTATAGCAATTCAGCTTTTAAATAAGTTATTGGTCACACCTCTTGTGCAGTTTTCCAGCAAAAATAAAAAACAGAAAAGGGAAAACTGTCTTTGCCAGACACTTTAATTGTTAGCCAAGCAATTAAGAAGCAGGTATTGGAAAGAAAGAGTAAAAAAATACTGTAATAACAGGAAGGTGGTTTTCTTGGAGGGGAAATTTGATGGTGTCTTGATGGAGCTATGCTGTTTTTTGTTTTAAATGTTGCTTTGGCATTAAATTGGAGCTTCAAAGTATCTACCACGAGATTTAATTTGGCGAGTGGGTGGGTAGAGGATAACTTGTGTTCCCTTTTTTTAGCTGGACAACAGGCATGGATTTAAATCCGTGCTAAGAGTTGCTGCTGCTGATTGAAGCAGTGTTTTAATTCCCCCTCCCCAGAACTGGAACAGGGGGCTCCGATGGCCAGCCTTTAGGACTTGTTCAAATGCAAATCCCTGGCACTGCGGTCCACCATTGTTATTGTTATTTTTCAAAGTGGCCAAAGGAGTGTAGAAGGTCCAAAGGGGCGGCTGGGGTGGGGGGTGGAGAGATGCTCCAGTTTACGCCCTGGGGCGAAGGGACAGAATTGGGGGGGGGGGGGGGGTTTGAAGCATTTCATTTAACCTT
>JAHTLZ010000235.1:1415888-1439985 GCA_023846285.1 Phrynocephalus versicolor
CTTGAAGCATTTCATTTAACCTTGACTTCGAAACAGAGCCTCCAGGGAGTTGCAGAACCCTCAGCCCAGGTGGATGGTTTAGCGAGTCAGAAATTTTGTTGGTTTTTTTTTTTGAGGGGGAGGGGGGCTCCTTTTACGATTTGCAACGCCCCCCTTTTGTGTGTGTGTGTGTGTGTGAGAGAGAGAGAGAGAGAGCGCTGGATGGTCTTTCGGATCAGAAACGGGGCCACGAGGTGCAAATTCACCCCCGCAGACCAGCCGGTTTCGAGGACCCCCGCCCCCTTATTTGAGAAAGGACGTGGGTTGTTTGCAAAATACAGGTGCGAATTCCATTGGAAAAGGAGTGGAGACCTTCCCGAGGGCGTCGCCCGCGACCCGCCGCGGTTAAGCGGAGGCTTCGAGGCCTACAAATCGGACGCTCGACCAATGGGAAGCAGTTTCGTCAGTGACGTAGGTAGGACCCGGCGTGTCAAATTTACCAGGAGCCGTGTAAACTCCCGGTAGCTGGGATGGCTCAGCGGGGAAACCCTTGTTAAATGTCAATGGCGGCTCTAGTTGGCCGGTAGTCTCCGAGTTCGAATCCCCGAGGGTGAGCCTGACCAAAGCTACGTGGTTCTCTATTTCTGGGCTTGGGTCCTGCCACCTGTGCAACCTTGGGCAAGTTGCGCAGTACTCACTGGCCCCACCTTGGCAGGACCGTCAGTCAGGGCTGCGCGACTCACTCTAGGTAGTACAGGTTGGGGGGATCCGAGCCCAGAGAAAGAGAACCACATTTTGCCAAAATGGCGGCCATGGGGGGGGGAGGGAAAAAACTTTTTTGCCCTCTGCCGCAGCGGGGATTCGAACCAGCAGCCTCCCAGGCCTGGGTCAGTGCATTAACCTCTAGCCCTACCTGGGGACCGGAAGTGACGCTCGAGAATCTTCCCTATGTCTCTCCGGCCTCGGTTGTTCCCATTAAGAAACCCACCCCCGGATTCCTCCATTGCAAGCTGCGCGCCGTCCCAGGAAATGACGTCCATCCGGGATTCTGCTGCTCGTCCTTCGCTCCAAGGGTTTCGGTCGGGACACGGAACCTGCACCCGTTCCCACGTGCACCACTTGGCGCTCACCGGTTTCGGGCGGGGAATTGCCGAACCCGCCGCCCCGCCCCCTCCCTCCCTCCAGGGCCGCGCATGCGCCTCAGAGACGCCGCCCCGCCCGCTTGGGATCCCGGAGGCGCCCTTCCCGCCCTGCGCCACGAGAGGGCGCCCAAGGAAAGAGTTTCAATAAAAGACCTGCACAAAAGGAGTCTCGTGTCAGTTGGTTTGGTTTAATTCCACAGTCGCAGCAGACAAGGCACTCAATAGCACAATTCACAGCTGCCAAACAAAGCCACTTTTTGACCCATTTTAATTCGCATTTTACTCCTGGGGAGTGTTTAGTCTTGGAAGCAATCATCACCCCTGGAAATAATAGAATTTTTAAAAAAATAAATTCCCCATCCCCTCCATGAAGGAGGGGTCTCCGAGCCCTGTGGTTTTAGTCATAAGGAGGATTACCTCATTTACATATACACAAATCAGCCCCGAGGTAGGTGCCAAGCACTCTTACAGAAGGCAGCAACATCGGTTCCCTCCACCTCTAGTTAAAACCTCTCCTCCCGCTTTCAAAACCCGCCCTTTGCTGCCCTCCAGTGGCAAAATATAATTATGTCAGTTCTCCAAGGTTTCAAAACGTACAATTCTTTTCCTTTAATCTTTTTTTGGACTACAAGCACCCAGAATCTATTATTAAACATATGGGCAAAAAATTAATAACATTTGTGCTGCCCCACCCACACAAAAAACTTACAAATTCAGCTGAGGTCAGTTCTAAGAAATACTTCTGGGTACCATAATGTTTGGCATTTCTCAAGCAATGTGGCTGTCGCTGGCTGGGGGACTCTGGAATTTATAGTCCAAAAACCACATCATTCCAGGACTCTATAACTCTCACTCTCTCTCTCTTTCTTATAAAAACCACATTTCAAACAGTCCCTATGAAGGCTCCACCTCATCAAAGTAAGCTGGACAAAACCTGCTTAAAAGGAGACCCACAAACACAACTCCATGGATGGCCTGAGGAGTCAGAGAAGATGCCCAGGGCACCATCATTTGTCGCCTGACTGCAGAGGGGAGCATTACCTCAGTGTATATTCAGCAATATTAAACGACTGTGCCTCTGGACATAACACAGAGGGGTTTCTACTGAAGTGTCAGGTTACATGAGATCCCTCCAGGGGGATGGAGGAAGAAGCAAACACAAAAGAGGACTGGGTGTTGCCGTCTCCCACAGATGGAAAAGAAGAAGAGTCTGGCATGTGCAGTTCACCCACAGATACTAACTTGGGGGATAAGTAGAGAAGTGACCTGGTGAGCAGTGATCCCTGGGGGGGGGGGGGGCCCCTATGACAGCAGGAGATGAAGAAGAACGGCTTCAGGCATTGAGGGGAGTGTGTTTGGAGGGACACTCTGGGGAAAAGGAGGGGAGTCAGAAAAAGAGAGAGTAAGAGGGGAGGAGAAAAAGACAGGGAAAGGAGAATTAAGAAGAGAGAAAGCTGAAGGAAGTGTTGGAGGACTGGGAACAGACTGAAAAACAAAATCCTTGGGAAAAGCTTATGGTTCCTCACAAAGAGGCAGAAAGATAAAGGAATAACCCAAAAGCTTCCACTGCAGAGAGACAGAGAGGAGGGTACAAAGATGGAAAGAAAAAGGAATAGTCTCTGAAGAGCTTAGAGAGAGGGGAGTGGTGGACACCCCATTTGGAATGTGAGAAAAGAAGCAGGGAGGACGGAGGGCCGGGACCCAGGGGGGGAAAGAAGCTTCCCTGTAAGGACGGAGCCCCCATATGAGGTTTCCAGCCTTCTAACAAGCTCCCGTCTCGATTAGGAAAACAGACTAAGCTTCCCATTGTTAAATAATAGTGGGTCCTTGCCCACTATTGTGTTAAGTGTGTATCAGGCCAGTGAAGTGGAACTAGTCCCACTGGAAGTCATCCCTGAAGTTAAATTGGGAATAAATAAACCTGTCAAACCCCTGGAAAAGACTATGCCCATCAGTTTGGAACTTGGAGCCAATTCTGGACATTTCATTAAATCCCAACCACTGAACAAAATAATCTTGGTTGAAGGTGAGGTTTTGTTTTCCTTTGTTTCAACCTTTAAAACTGCCTTTAAAATGACATTTTCACACATGGTCTTCCCTGAGATGCTGGTCAGCTATCCCAAAAGCATTTTTATTGTGTGTGTGTGTGTGCGAGAGAGAGAGAGAGAGAGAGAGAGAGAGAGAGAGAGAGAGAAAGGATTGTGTGTGTGTGTGTGTGTGTGTCTTTCAATCCATAAAAAGTAAACAAAAACACTGACCAACGGCGTTAGTTCAGGTGCGAACTCTGCAGGATATTCCCAGATGGCTTCATTTCTTGTTACCTCCAGGACTTGCCTTTTGATAGATGCAGTCTGGCAAAAGAAGGAGAAAGAGAAATAAAACCATTAGGTTTCTGAAACATTAACTGAACAAGAACTTGCTCCCTCCACAACAGCCATTAGCTTCTAAATTTCCTTGAAGGATTAAACCTTGCTGGATTGGATGTCTCCCTTAAAAGAAGACCAGCCTCCTCCCACAAAGTGACAGCATAAAATTGTCTTGTTTTTTCTAACCAGGCAGCCAGCTCTGTTCCCTATCAGAAGACTCGTGCCTTCCACTTCCTTGGCTTTTTGATATCCTGAAGGATTCTGTTCTAATCACAAAGAATGCCCTGTAGATGAAGGGTAGGCCGAAGACCCTAACACTTAGTTTTTCCCTGATACAGTACAGTCTTTCTATTTTTTATCACAGCATGTGCGCCTTTGGGCATTTGTGTGCTGGGACGGACCAGTGAAAGCCCCTGCTGGCACCAGTCCTCTTGTTTGTTTGTTTTGGAAGAGCAAGCATTCCAGGCCAAATTCAAAGAAACAAAACAAAAAGACAAAAACATGTGGCGCTTCAAAGGCAAGCTATTAGACTTTAATGCAAGCTTTTGTGGAAGAAGTGGATTTGATCCACGAAAGCTTGCATTTAAATATGAGAGTCTTAAGGCAGTGGTGGCCAAACTTTGGCCCTCCAGATGTTTTGGACCACTACTCCCACAGTCCTTTGTCATTAACAACACAGGCTTGGAATTCTGGGAGTGGTAGTCCAAAACATCAGGAGGGCCGAGGTTTGGCCAACACTGGTCTAAGGTGCCACCTGTTTTTGCCTTTTCTTTTGTTCCCTTGAATTTTGCCCGGCCCTCTCCTTTCTAAGTGGCTCCACCTTGCAGAGGGTCTGACCGGGCAAGGCCGTTTCCCCCTAGTCGATGACGTCACGAGGACGACGTGGTGCAGGCCTGACGCCATAACCAAAGAGCAGCTCTCGGTCCAGGCGCTGCTGCTGCTTCTCTGGAAGGCCCGGGAAACGGGTCGGGGACTCACCGGCCGGGAGTGGGTGGGTGGGTGGGTGGCGGTGGGGCGTCGGGGAGGCTCCGGGGGTGCCCTCCAGGCGGAGCGAATTCCTCACGAACCCCGCACGGCTCTCCTTCGCCCACTTCCTTTCTCTGGCACCGGAAACGGAAGTTCCTTGGCTGGACCGGAAGTGACGTTTGGCTGGACCGGAAGCGAAGCGGCTCCCCTGTCAGCCCCATTCAAGATGGCGCCGGAGCAAACAAACGTCTCCTTCTTTCCCCGGAACGGCCCCACTGTCTCCGCGCAGTTCCTTCCCGCCGCGCCGTAGCGTTCTCTCCCCACAGTTTAAACCACCCGGCGGTCCCCCACTGGGTCAGCGGGAGGGAATTAAAGAGGACGTCCATTTGGCCACACACAACATGGCGCCCTTCTACGGGCCGCCGCGAGGGCCAAAATGTGCGACGCGCATGCGCAGACGAGGCGCCGCCGCGTCTTCCTGCTCAGTGACTAAGCGGCGCGCTCGCGGCGAGGAAGGAAGAATGGAGGCTCCGGCGCCGGTGATGATGAAGATGATGCCGCCCCCGTTTTGGGCCGGGGGTCCCGCGCCGGGAGAGCTTTACTCCCCGCCCTGCCCGGGCAACGGATACGGGCCGCAGGAGGGAGGCGGGGTCACCCGGACCCTGTAAGGGAGGCGACACGTTGGTGGGGGGGTTGGGAGGGGGCGCGTGACGTCACGAGGGAGAGAAGTGACGTCACTGGGCGAGAAGGAATAAGGGGGGGAGAGGTTCCAGGACTTGGGAGGGAGGGAGGGGGGCTTTTACTCCCCCTGGTCCCCCTTAAAAGCCCATTTGTAGTTGACGACCCCTCCAGGTACATTGGTGGACTACAACTCCCAAAATCCCCTTCCCCCCGTGTGGTCGTAAGGGTCTGCCCACCCTCCTGGTTTACCTGGCTGGGAAGGGAAAGGGTTCTCAAGGTGGGCTCTTAAGGGTTCTGGGGTGCAGCAGGCCGGCCCCACCCACCCCAAGCGCTGCTGGTGCTGCAGCCCCTCCTAGACGGAAAGCAGCTGATGGACCCCCTGCCTTGCCTGCCTTCCTTTCCCCTTGTTCACTCTCTGTCTCTCTCCCACCCACCCCAGGAGCCCCATGGTGACGGGCACCTCCGTCCTGGGGGTGAAGTTTGACGGCGGGGTGATCATCGCGGCCGACATGCTGGGCTCCTATGGCTCGCTGGCCCGCTTCCGCAACATCTCCCGGATGATGAAGGTGAACGACAGCACCGTCCTGGGAGCCTCTGGTGACTACGCCGACTTCCAGTACCTCAAGCAAGTGGTGGAGCAGATGGTGTAAGTCCGCCCCCGCCCCCTTTTCACTGCGCCCTTCGGGTTTGGTGGCCTCCTGCTTCCCATGGAGTCCTCTCTTCCTCTGCAGGTGATGAACTACAGTTCCCATGTGCCCCTAGCCAATGCAGCCATTGGGGTGATGGAGCTTTTAGTCCCTACAGTGGAATTTCTCCAAGAACTTATTCACCTGCTCTCAAAGACACACACCCCTGATCTGTTTTCCTGCCTGACATCTGGGACTACAAGTCCATAATTAGCTCCAGATTGTACAGCCAGCGGTCCTGCGTGGCAGGCGTTCTCTTCCTTTCTAGGTCTATGCCTGTTGCTCTCGAGGTGGTGAAAGTGTGGGGTAGGAAGTAGGGATGGAGTAGATTGAAAACTATTTCCCCCATTTTACTGGTCTGGGAATACCGCTGGCCAGTTCTTTCCTGGGCCTTCTCGGGTCATCTGCTCCTCCCACCAGTCAGCTTCTTCCGTTCTGAAGGTCCAAGTCCATTGCCGATGCTGGACCTCCATTTAGCCCGTTTTAATGCACGCGAGGAGGTTGCAGGGTGTCGGGCGAATCTAAACTCCATTCTGGGCCCCTCCAGGATTGATGAAGAGCTGCTGGGCGACGGTCACAGTTACAGCCCCAAGGCCATCCACTCCTGGCTCACTCGGGCCATGTATAACCGCCGCTGCAAGATGAACCCCCTGTGGAACACGGTGGTGATTGGGGGCTACACCAACGGAGAAAGGTAAGCGCTCCAGGCCCAGAGGCTGTTGGGGCAGAAGGTTTTCTTATTCCCACCAGATCCGCCACTTGGTCTTAGCCCGGGCCAGAAGGCTGATACCCAGGAGAGTTTGCCATTGTTTCAGATTTTACTGTTTAAATGCAGTAGTCTGCAGTCCGGGCACCTCCTCGCTCATGGCTATTTCCACTTCTCTGTGTGGCAGCCCAGATGAGTACCAATTCTGACTTCATGAATATTCTAGTCCCTTGTGACGCAAGAGCTCAGCAGTCCCTCCTAAGCAGCTGGAAGGGCAGGAAAGGAGAATAGTTCTGAACACGTCATTAACCCACAAAGATGGTGTTGCCCCCTGAGCTCCACGGAGGGGAGTTACGACATCAGGAGCAAAGCAGAACACAACACTCAATTTGAAGGCTGGCAGAGGCAGCCCCAAAATCTGTTCCCCAGAGGATCCACCAACCCCCTCTCCTCTTTCTCCAGTTTCCTAGGTTACGTGGACATGCTCGGGGTGGCTTATGAAGCTCCTTCGCTCGCCACCGGATACGGCTCCTACGTGGCGCAGGTGAGTGGCTGAGTGAACGCAGCTCAGGCGGCAAAGTGCTGGGGGCGGGCGGGCTTGCTATCCGTCTCAGGTTTGGCAGCTGAGCGCTTCCCTTCCCCCTCTTGCAGCCCCTGATGCGCAACGCCCTGGAAAAGCAGCCCGTGCTCTCCCAGCGAGAGGCCCGGGCCCTCGTGGAGCGCTGCATGAAAATCCTCTACTACCGAGACGCCCGCTCCTTCAACAGGGTAAGTCCTCGGGCGGGCGGCTGCCTAATGGGGCAAAGGCTGCCCGTTGGGGTTGTTGGTGGCCCAGAAGCTTCTGGAGCATAAGCTGGGGGGGCTCACTTGGTGCTTTTTTGCTCCACAGTACGAGATCACGACGGTAACAGAGAAAGGAGTGGAAGTGGAGGGCCCCCTCTCTTTGGAGACCAACTGGGAGATCGCCCACCTTGTCAGGTAAGGGCACCGAGGTGCTGCCGTTCCCTCTCTGGTTCCCTTGAGTGTGAAGACCGTGAGGGCCTTCCGTCCCGTTACCCACTGCTTGGCTAATCGGGAAGGGAGCCAATGCTCTGGAGGGGGTCCCCAGATACTTCCTGGGATGAAAAGCCATTCCCCCCAACAAAGGCTGCATGTCTCTTGTGTCTGCATGTAGAGTTCTGGAGGCCAAGTAGTTACGTTCCATATTTGATTTCATCCAGCACTGCACATACTTTGTTTTAAAACAGTTCATTTCCATGCCCTAATCATTTTTCAGAGATGTGATTTTTTGTCCGCTACTAAGTTTGCTGAGGCACAACTAATGGTGCTCTTTTTCTCTTCCGCAGCGGCTTCGAATGAAACAGGCAAATTGGCTTGCATCCCTTCTGTCTGGATGCACTAATTCCCAAGTCCTGTCTAATACTGTTTTGTGTCCCGGTGGTGGCGTCCTCAAGGTTCTTTTTTTTGTAAACACAATAAACAAAGTTGAAACTTTTGCCTTTATTACTTGGGTTCCTGCACAAAGTCTTCACTCATAATTTTCCAGAAGCCTCTGTTTCTTACTTTAAACCTTTGTCCAGTTAACTTACAATTCTTAGCTGTGGTTTATTCTCTTGTAAGTGCTGCAGGCTTTTATACCTTCGGTCAGAACACAAGGGACATTTTAAGTTTCTAGTTTCTTGTGTTTATGAATGAGGATGAAACTATGTAATTCATGCAACACTTAACCTTGTCTCCTTCCCTTTGAGCCTTTGGCGTCCCCTGTGAGCGCTCCCCTTCCTTGCCTCAGCTCTCCACGGCCTGCCGGGCCATTTCTGGTACAAGCACTGTTTCCTGGTCCTGCCCTGATCTGGAACCACTTCATTGTGAAGCACGCAAGTGGAAGAGCCCAGGCAATCAATGCTGGGAGAGGTTTCGTTGTCGCACAGACCCTTTGTAAATCAGGGCAAAGGATTCGGCAAAATAGAGGAATAGTTCTTCCTACTCCCTCCTCTTGTGCTTCCTAAGGCGTAAAACAGGCCATGTGAGGATGAAGATATCTTGGGTTTTTTTTTCCTCTTTCTTTTAGCGAGCAATTAAAAGAAGTGAAAAACAGCTGCAGCTGCCTGAGGGCCAGAGGTTTCTTGTTTGGTAGAGAGATTAGGAACAATTCCTGGTGAAGTTCTGCGCAACGACCCTGCTCAAACCCTGGCCTGGGAAGCTGGCCAGGCCAGGGCACGAACTCACATCCTTGGAGAAAAGAAACGGGTATCTTAACCTCGGGACCACTGGTGGTTCAAAGCTGACTGCTCTGTAGAAACAAGGAAGGCAAAAGGAAAATGAGCCACAGTGGACTTGGGAAGAGCAGGAAAGATCGGCAGCTTGAAGCAGGTTTAAGCGCTTGTGCGGTGCATTTCTCTCATTCAGTTCTATGAGCGCAGGGATGAAAGAGGAGAGTATTTTTTAGATTCTAAGGCGGGAAGGGGTTTCCTGAAATTCACTTCTCAACCACTGGCAGCGCTGAGAATACGGAAAGGCCTCAAAGGAGATAATCAGGATCCTGTCTTTCTCAATGCACACACAAAACGGGGGGCAGCTCAGAGGGCGAGGGGGCCGTCCTCTTACCTTTCAGTTTGAGGGTGTCTGGCTCCAAGGTGGCCCAGGGAGAAGGAAGGAAAAAGTCCAGAGCTCCCTCTGCTGGCCCCAGGGGTTCCTGCAAGGTGAAATGCAAGACAAGAAATCAAGGCCTGGTTGGTATTTCACACGAGTCAAAAGGAACCCCCCAAAAGCTGCTCCATGCTCACACAAGGCTGTTTCCAGCACAGGGACCACTGGCCAGTATGATCAGGCCCTTTCCACACAAAGCTCTCTCCCCTAAGAGCAGTCAGAAGTCCTGTATGGCGGCAGCGTAAGGAAAACCATTGCTGTGACTAGAAAGAACCCCAGTATCCAAAATAAGTCCTCAGCAGAAGCCAGACTGCCTCGCACAGTCCAGAGACTCGGGATGGAGGGAGAGGAAGAGAAAAGCGTTTCTATCTTACCGTTGCGAATGAGGCCCAGGAAGCAGCGGGACTGAGCCGCGCCGCAAAAACCTTCCCTTCTCCGCAATGAAAACACAGGTTTATAAATCCATTTCCCTGGTTTTATTAAATGTTCCACATATGTACATTTTAAAGATGAACCATTTACAGGTCAGTCTCACCCTCTCCGTCCGGCTTGCCTGGAGCCCACCAGGGAGGGGCAGAGTATTCGGAGGGAGCCAGGGGGGGAGGGAAAACCCTCAACGGAAAAGAACAGAAAACGGTGCCGAGGACAGGCCTGGGGGGTGGGGTGGGGGGGCCAAAGGGGTGTCCCACATGTCTGTGGCGTCAAAATGGTTTCATTATTCAGACCATAATACGTTACAGTTTTTAAAAAACTCTCAAACATGCAAACAGTAGAAAAAAACATTTTTTCCTTTCTTTTTTTCTTGTCTTTTGTCTCTATACGCTGGCAGTGAAAAATAAAAAACAGGAGATCCTCCCTAGTTCTTGTGCATGTCACAGTTTCTGCTTCGAAGGGGAGCGCTCCGTCCAGGGGAACGTAGTGCCACAGGAGAGAGAGCGACAGCTTCGGTAGCTAGCAATCCGTTAAAAAAAAAAAAGAAAGATTTAAGTCACTGGTCCGTTCAAGGATTAGCTGGCAGGGGAAATGTCCGAGACAGGACGACGCAGCTGGACTCCAATCTTCAGCCGACAGACTCCGGGGACAGCGGCCCAGATGAAGAAATGCTGCAAGGTTGACTATCTTAAAGTCCAAGTAAATTTCTCAAAATGGACCTCTGCTTAACCTTTTCTCTTTCACTTCTTTAAAGTACAGCAGGGCCAAGTCCAAAGATCCATTTGCTGGTGACGAAATAAGGAGGGATGTAACCCCTCCCACCTTACAACTGCTATTTTCTTGCTTGGTTGGGTTGTGTTTTTTTCCAAAGGGCGGCTATAGAATCTGTCACATGTTAAAGCAATCATTCACAACTAAAAATAAAAAGGTTAATTTTTAAAAAATTTAAAATGGGGGAAATGTAGTCGTTCCCCCCCCCCCCGCCAGAAACCTACATTTCTGGGTCCGGGTATTAAAGAAGGTGTGGGGGAGAGAATAGTCTGGATTAAAACAAAATTTTAAAAGACAAAAAATTTAGAGATCGTCAATAATTAGCTACATACGGCTTCTCCTTGTCTGACAAAAAGAAAATGGTCACATTAAGGATGCAGGATAATTAAAAACTTTTTTTGCACAGTATAAAACAAAAAGAAAAACTGGCAACCCCCCCCCCCCCGAAGAAAAAAAAAGGGGGGGGAAAGAAAAATGCAAAAAAAAAATTAATAATAATAAATTCACCCACAAAATATCTCCAGAAGATATCAACACAGTGATTTAACAAAAGAAAAAAAAGGAGGAGAGGGGACAAATTAAGCACATTTTAAAAAAAGAAAGAAATAGCTACTAGTCTGCATGGTCACCTACGAATCTCCTATACCCACAAATCCACAGGGAAGTGAAAATGGTCTCATCCAACATTGATTTTTTTTTGAAGAAAAAAAAAAGCAACAACAGAAAACAGCCACAAGAGAGAAAGCCGTCTCCAGGTCAGTTGGGGGTGATGGATTCAGACTTCCATCAGATCCAGATCGGCGTCCTCAAAGCCGTAGAAGGACTCAGTTTCGCTCTCCCCCTCAAAGAGCTGTTGCAGGATCTCCGGGGTGGGCGACTCTTCCGCCGGCGCCCCCTCGTGAGGGTCGGTCTCCTCGTCGTGGGACGACTCGTGGCTGAGCCGCAGCTGCTCCTCCAGGGAGGCGATGAGCTCCTCCTGCATGTCGGCGTTGCGGGCGGAGGAGTTGGCCGTGCCGTCCGGGCCGGGCAGGACGCTGGCCACCAGGAAAGACTGCTGGACCAGCTCGGGGCAGTCGCGGATGGCCTCGAGGGCTTCCGACAGCCAGCACAGGACCAGCTGGAGGAGCATGTCCGAGTCGCAGGCCGCCTCCGCCATCTCCTTGGCCTGCTCTTTCCATTTCTTGTGGACAAAGTTCTTCACTGTCCGCTTGATGCACACGTCCAGGGGCTGGATTTTGGAGCTGCAGCCGGCCGGGACCACGGCGGGCAAGGTGTTGGCGGCGCTCAGCACGGAGAGGACCTCTTCGGAGAGGTGGGTCCGGTGGCCGTCCAGGAGCAGCATGCCCTTGCTGTTCTGGCCCTCCAGGTGCTTGCGCCACACCTTGGACGCCCAGGCCTCCATCAGCTCGTCGTCACCGTAGCCGCTCTCCCGGGCCTCGAGGAGGATGGCTTCGGGGACGCCGGCCACCTGCTCCAGCCGGCCCCGGTAGAAGACGAGGGTGGGCAGGACGCTGCCGTCGGCCAAGATGGCCAGGACCACGTCGCACCAGGGCTCCCCGGCCCCCACCGTCTGCAAGGCGTTCTCCTTGCGGTCGTCACTGGAGAGCACCTCGGCGTCCAGGAAGAGGGAGATCTCGTCGAGGGCGGCGATGGCGGAGAGGGGCAGGTCCTGGGTGTGGATCTGCCGCTGGACAAACTCCAGGAAGCAGCGGGCGTTCTCCTCCACCTCCTTGGGCAGCGGGTGGGCCACTGCCCGGCGGCTGTGCGTGCTGAGGTTGTGCCGCAGCATGAACCGGACGGCCCACTCGTAGGAGATCTTGAAGCCTCCCTCCAGGGAGCGCCCAATCTTCGTGGCCTTCTGGAAGAGGGTCTCCTCGTTGACCGGCAGCTGCTGCTCTCGCTGGGTGAGGACCCACTCGGCCAGCTTCTCCTCGGCCTCCAAGCTCAGGTACTTGCCCTCCGAGAGGGAAGCCACGTTCTCCTCCTGGAAGGCCTGGAAGCGGCGCAGCCAGCGACGGATCCGCCGGGCGGGGTTCTTGAAATGTTCCGCCGCCTGCTCCGCGTTGCAGCAGAGGGCAAACAAGACCACCCGGAGCTTCTTCACCGAGAGCTGCTCCTTCCTGCCGGCGGGCTCGGGCGCCTCCTTTGCTGGGGGCTCCCCTTCCTCCTCGCCAACGTTCAAGCCCTCTTCCGGCTGGGCCGCCGCTGCCGCCGCCACCGCCACAGCAGGCACCGCGCTGGCCTCGTCCACCTCCACGGGCACCCCTTCGGCCTTCTCCGCCTCGGGCACAGGGGAGTGTGTGCTCGCGGGAGGAGCCTTGCTCGGGGAGTACGGGGCGCAGGCCGGCTTCACGCTTTGGTCGAGAGGCTCAGCGGACCTGAAGGAAGAAGAGAGAAAGGGAGAGAGTAGGCCGCACCTTGGAAAACAAGAACGGTGGGAGGGGAGAACCCACGCAAGAACAGAGGCTGGAAGGGCAGAATCGGGCAGAGAAGAAATCAGAGGAAACGTACCTTGAATGAGAAATCCAAGCAGGACCTCCTGGAAGGGGGGGGGGAGCACAAATGAATTAGAGGTTAAGCCAAGCAAGGAAAACACCAGTTCACACACACCCCAATTCCTAACGCACAACGGCCGGTGGAGGTGGGCTCACGGCCGGAGCCTCAGAACGCTGGGGTTGTCCTCTCCCAAGGAAAGCCGTCGCTCCCAGATTCTTCCCTCGCCTTCGCCTGCCTTGTTGCCCGCCTGCCTGCCCGCCTGCCCCTCCCGCCCGACTCCTCCTGCCCCACCTCGCCTGCATGCTTCGCCTTCCGCACAAGGGAGGTGGGGGTTTCTCACGCATAAGCAGGGATGAGGGAAGGAGGGGGTGCCACAATCTATCTCAGTGGCCCCGCCGCTCCAATCCGGCGGTTCCCACCTTGTAGAATGACGTTGCTGAATTCGTGCGAGGGGTTGAACACCAGGTGCTTGGCCATGGCATCGCCTTCGGACGTGGCAAAGACGCAGGCCGAGCAGGCCAACTGCACTCCGCTGGGAGAGGGGACAGAAAGGGAGAGGAGGAAGGGGACTCGAGGGCTTGTCCCTTAATCAATGAGATCCTTCCTTCTAGGTTTGGAAGACCCCATCAGCGCTTGCTAGCAATGCATCACCTTATTCCAGTTTAGCTCATGCGGTCCTTTGGTGGTGGTGGTGTGTGGGGGGGGAGCTCCCCTGATCCATCCTGAGAATCTCAGTTCCACAGCCAAAATGGCTACCATGCAGGGATTCACAGGAGAACCGAGCAGATGAAAAGATGCCCCAGGAAACCCAAAGAAGAAACATTTCTCTCTCTCTCTCTCTTACCAGGCAGTGTAGTTTTTGAACAAGGCCAAGTATTTCGGGCTCTTCCGAGGAACGTGGTTGCTGGGGGGGGGGGAGAAAAAGAACACGTCATCAGAAGGAAGAACGTAAGGATGGTGACCAACTGTGTGGATCCTACGCCCTCTTGGTCGGCGTGGCTCAAAGCAGGACTGGCCAGCCTCTGGTCTAAAAGAAACCAAACCATAAAAACAAGGCGGGGGACACACACACAGGATGGGGCCTTGGGAGCAGACCGTCCTTCTCCAAACAGGTGGAGAAAGGATGGGGACTGGACCCGAACGCCCTCCAGCTCTGGCCATGAGCCCTATCTGCTGGGGCTGATGGGAGTTGTTGTCCAATGGCACTAGCAGGGCACGCGCACCTCTCTCATCTGCGTCCTATGCCAAGCCTACTGCTCCCTTCCAGGGGTTTCGTCTAGCCTGCTAGTCGGTTGGTCTCTCTGCCTCTCTGCCCTCTGCCTCCTGAGGGAGGGGCTGAGCCACAGCCTCCCCTCCCGGGCTGCCCGCGAGAGACACCTACTTGATCATGTGGTTGGCGTAGGCGCGCGAGCAGCAGGTGCTGTAACGGCACAGCGAGCAGTGGACGTAGGTGGGGAAGTGGTTGGGGAAGTCGGGGATCTCGAAGCTGCACTCCAGGCAGGTCTGCCGGCCCAGGACGCTCCTGCGCACAAGAGGGGGGGGGAGAGAAGCAAGGTCAGGGGCCGCCTCTCACTGACGCCCCAAAATATCCCAAGCCAATGCCCGGGCGGCAGGGTGGGGGGAGGGAGAATGCCTTGCAAGCGACGCTAACAGAGAACGGGCACCCAAGCAGGCAGAGACGCACGCCGGCAAAAGAGAAACACACACACACACCGCATTGGGTCCCAGCTGTCTGGACTCCCTTGCACCTGCCCCGGGTTCAAATCCTGGCACCCCCAGGCAGAGCTGGGAAGGGCTCCTGCCTTCCTCTGGTCTCCCTGGACATGCTTTTGCCCCGAGATTTAACACATGCGGTTTTGCAAAGCAGAGGGACCTTGCACCTCCCCAGCTCCAGCGGTTTCAATGTTAACGTCTGGCCTTGAGGCCTTCAAGGGGAAACCGTGGCGAGGCCATCTTTCTTTTCAAAGAGGCCACTTGGGCCAAAGGGAGAAGCCCCTGCCCCTGCCCACGGGGAGACGGGAAGAGAGCCTGACATTTTCCTGGCCGCTTTCTTCTGGACGTTCCTCTGGAAAGGCGGGTACGAGAAGTTGGGCTGGGAGTCCGAGGAGGCCGACAGCAAGGCGGGGTCCGGCACCAGGCCCGGGAGCACGTCGTTGGCCGAGAGCGGCACCACCCGTGGCTGCCCCCTGGAGGCCCGGATGGTCACCTGCAAAATCCACCAAGAAAAAAAAAGGTGTGGGGGGAACGTCAGGAGAAAAAGAGTGCCAATCAAAGTTCACCCGCTGTTCAAGGTGAAACAAGGGGTGCAATCCGTGGCCTGCGATTTCCCACTACAAGAAGGGGCCACATATTTTTTTTTTCTACATGTAGTCGGAACAGGAAATGGACACCAGTCCCACGAAAAAGGACACCAGGAACTGACAAAAGATGAAGAGCGAGTTGAGGGATGCACGGGTGCGCAGAGGCCGTGGCTGCGCAGTCAGGCCCCTCTTGGCGCCCACTCCGCAAGCACATGGACAAGCCTGCCTGCCTGCCACTTTTCTGTGGCTGGATAACACAGACACCCCACCCACAATAATTTCCAGTGCTGTTTTCTGCCGGGAGGCAGCCGATGGATGATCCCCGAGCCCAGGGGATTCACGGAGCCACCCCACTGCCGCCAAACCCCACAGAGCTCGTACCTTGGTGCCTGGCTTCAGCCCCTCCAGCTGCTTGGGCTTCCGGAAGGTCTTGTGGTGCTGCAGCTTATGCTCAATTTTGTCCTTGGCAAAGAGGAACTGCAGCCGGCACTTGTTGCAGTGGTAGACACTCTTCTTCTGCAGGAGGAGAGAGCGCGCATGAGGCCGCCCGCCCACCCACCCACCCCAGGCGGAGAGTCAGTCACTAAGGGAGGGCTGGCGGCCAGTCAAACAAACTCTTCCTGGATCAGGGCAGCAACGATCCTGACAACCGGGACCCTTGCAGGGACTTTGGGCTGCCCAGGAACCCAGCACGCTGCCTTGCTCCCATCCGGACTCAGGGGCTCATCGACATGGGGCGTTATAATGAACAGCAGTCTCTCCCTCCAACCCCCCAACCCCCAGTCCCCAAAAATGATCCTGAAAGCTGAAAGCGGGACCCTCGGAGACCCGTCAGTGGAGGAGAGTGAGCTCCTCAGAAAGGAAACAACCCATGGGACTGGGCCGAGGATGTGTGGGGTGTCAGGCCTTTACCTGGTGCCTCATGAAGTGCTGCTGGAAGGCATTGCCGTTTTTGAAGACCTTCAGGCAGTACGGGCAGAGGAGGTGCCGGGTGTCTTCGTGGACCATCCGGAAGTGGCTGTCCACCTCGGAGTAGAGGGACGAGCGGTACTGGCAGACCTGGAGGGGACCGGGAGCACACCGCCCTGAAGAGCCCGGGGGCCACCCCAGGACACTGGCCCCACTGCGCGGGCCTCCCTTTCCCCTCTCCCCACCCCCTCGGGAAAAACAGGGAGGCAGGCCCTTGCTCAGCGATGGCGCCTCCTTAGTAGAATTCCCTCTCCGGAGAAACCGCCTGGGAACAGCCCCCGTCATCCTTTGGGGGCCGGGGAACTGGGCTTTTTATTCTCCCCTGGGTCATGCGTTGTTCCTTTTCACCTTGTTTTCATGCTCCTATTTAGCCCTGTTTTTCTAAAACACCCCAGCCGTCCTACTGAACAAGTGGGTGGCAACGGCAGCCCTCCAAATGCACCCCGATCCATGCCATAATCACCCTTTTGCTCCCCAAAACCACACGTATGCCTTACACAATCCATGCCCAGGGGGGCCCGACTGCTCCAGCACATGGACGATGATCCACTGTGAACATGCATGGGTTCAGACCCCGGCTCTCTTTCACAATTCCCACCCCATACCTGACAGACGTAGGGCATCTCTCCCGGCTTATGGGTGTCCTTCATGTGCTGCAGGAACATGGGTTCGCTGTCAAAGGCCCATTCGCAGATCTTGCATTTCGCTGGAACACACGGGGAAGCGGAAGAGATTGAAAGGCTGCTGTAAGTCAGGCCACCCTCTGCAAACCACCGTTTCTGACGGGGGCTGGGCTGGGCTGGGCTGGAGAGAACCCTATCTTATGACCTCACATCCCCTCACCCGTTGGGTAAGATTCTGGGGTATGAAGAAAATTAAAGGATGCAGCAATTAAAGAGAAAGCCGAAGGACCTTCTCGCCATGGAAGTCTTTCTAAGTTCCAGAGCCAAAGGGAGCTGGAAAAGGATTTGCGCCGCTGGAAAAGGTCTTTTCTTTCCCCTGGTGTCTCTTGGCCTCCATCCCTCTCCCTAAATTTTATCCTGGCTTACAAAGGTCTAATTTTTAGACAGACGGATCTTCTCGGCCACAAAGGAAAGGGTGCCTCTGATGGCAACCTGGCTCCAGCAAACCTGACCCCCCCGAGAGACAACAACTGCTTTGCTGCAGCCGTTTTCACACGCACACCACTGCCCTGCCACGAGCCCCGTTCCCCACCCCACACACCCTCTGGGGTCCCCAAACCTACTGGTCGACTCGTAGGGGCTGTGGACATTCTCCAGGTGGCACTGCAGCTGGAAAGGGGTGGTGAACTGCCGGTAGCAGTGCTGGCAGATGGTGTGGACGTCCACCTCCCCGTTCTGCTGGTCCAGCTCGACGTGGTGCTTCATGTGGTTCATAAACCTGCCGGTCGGAAAGAGTTCCCGGGTTGTCTCTCTCCATCGGAGGAGAGGAGGGCTGAGGCCAGAGAGCTCGGCGGGAAAGACCGACCGACCGAGCCGGCTTGGGTGGGGGGTTTCGGAACTTGACACAGTTCTGGCTATCTTGTTCATCGGTTCCCTTTTGCCCCCCAGGGGTACACCCGCCCACCCCAGAGAAGGGCAGGCAAAGGCCAGGCTGGCCTCAGTGGCCACCAGGTGAGGAGGTGTTTCAACGCAGCCTCCCGAAGCCAGAGGGAGTGTTGATCTGGCGGGAGCGCTTCATCTCACAATGAAGGCTCCCCCCTCCCGGTTCCCAAGCCTGACCCACCACCCACCACCACCACCACCACCCCCAGAGACCCGACAGCCACCCCCCTCTTGGCCCTCGGCCCTCACCGGATGTTGTTCTTCAGCCTCTTGGTGCAGTGCGGGCAGCGGAAGGAGGTGGGCACTTTGGGGAACGTGAGCAGCTGGCTGAGTTTGCCGCTGTCCCGGCCGTAGTAAAAGTCGTCCACCAGCATGATCAGCTTGCTCTGCGCCCCGTCGGCCAGGCCGTCGCTCAGCTCCGAGGCTTTGGCCGGCGGGGTCAAGGCGGGGATCGGGGTGGAGGACGCGGGCGAGGCGACCACCGCCGTTTTCTCCGGGGAAGGGGGCTTCGGGGTTGGGATATTTGGTTCTGACTCGAGGGGTTTCCCTTTCTTCAGGAACTCCACCATCTCCGGGCAGCAGTACTGCGGGGGAAGGAGAAAAAAGCAGCCCCGTCAGAAGAGATGCCGGAGGGGCAGGCAAGGGAGGCGGCCGGGGGTGGGGGATGGTGTGGCCCCGTAGCCTGCCAGTGCCGTCTGGCGCTGTGGTACGCTTTCTCTGCAAACAGAAGCTCAACCACTGTGGGGTGATAGTGGCTGGCCATCTCCTTGGATCTGCAAAAGTGCCGCAACAAGTATCAAAACAAACACCCCCCAGGACGTCCTTGTCTCGCAAGCTTTGGCTCCCAAAGGCACCCCCTCCGGAGGGCGCTCTCTCTCGGAAGGAGGCCACAAAAACAGCCCTCTCCTCTGGCCCCGTGTGCGAAGGGACAGGCCGCCTCTGATCTAGACAAGAGTGTGAGGAAGCCAAGCGCCCATGGATGG
Organism: Phrynocephalus versicolor; assembly: GCA_023846285.1. Classification (NCBI taxonomy): domain Eukaryota; kingdom Metazoa; phylum Chordata; class Lepidosauria; order Squamata; family Agamidae; genus Phrynocephalus; species Phrynocephalus versicolor. The sequence goes on from JAHTLZ010000235.1 coordinate 1,434,577, forward strand.
GCCTCTTTTAGGAACCCCTCTGCTTTCGGAAAATCCCCTGGCCAGCGGCCACCACACTGGGTTTTTTTTGTCCACAAACGCCACCCATTTCACAGGCGAGTATGAGCAAGGAGCCTGTTGCCCTCTGCCTGGCCCCCAACCCCACCCCATGACTGCAGGGTTCTTGCCCCAACCATCCACCCAAGCCTCCACCCCGGGCACAGAATGGGTTTCTCGTGGAGATCTCCCTTGAGCCACTGCCTGGACAAAGAGGATCGGAGACGGGCGTTACTTACACACATATGGCCTCTTAAAGCTTCCGTAACACGGAACTGGGCATTGCACCGGGGACACGCTTTCCGCCCGGTCTCCTGCAGGTCGAAGGCGGGGATAGGAGAGGAGCTGACTGTAAGGAACAGATGCAGGAGGAAAGGTCACGGCTGGAATCCACATTCATTTATTATTTATTTATTTTTATTTTTATATGTATATACCCGCGCCAATTTCCCAGGAGGAACTCTGGGCAGTTCACATAAAAACACAAGAAATCTACAAGATAATAATAATAATTGAGAAGATGATAATAATAAAATAAAGGGGAAAATGTGTTGTGTCATTACAGTCGTTACCGACTCTTCGTGCCCCGGTTTTCTTGGCAGGAATACGGGAGTGGTTTGCCAGTGACTACTCCAGGTGTGCCTACAGCACCTGGTATTCCCTGGTGGTCTCCCATCTAAGGACTAACCAGGGCCGACCCTGCTTAGCTTCCGAAATCAGGCGGGATCGGATGTGCTTAGAGCACCTAGGCAGCAAAGAGGAAAATACCCAACAACAATTTTTAAAAAATAATAAAAAAATAATAATAATGATTGGCAAGAGGCATATGACAACTAATGATAGGTACAAATCACAAGACCAAAAAACAAAACAAAAAAACAGCGATACAGACCCTAGCGATTGCTGAAGGCATCCATCCCAAAACAAGCAGGTTTGAACAGCTTTTTTAAAGGATGCCAAAGAAGGAGCCTAGCATATTTTGCTCGGCAGTTTACACTTTGGAACACTTTTTTAAAAACGTCTTTTCCAATCTGGTTCTGTTCTTCCTCCCCCACCTCCGGCCCCGCAACACGGCCATCACCCCCCGAGCTGCCAGCCCCCTTTCCTCTCGTCGACGGCCCCCTCCCTACCTTTCTGTGAGGAGGGGTCGGAGGCGCCCGCCCGCTGGGAGGCATGAGCCGGGCTGTTGTTGGAGATGAGGACGGGGCCAGAGCTCTGGCCCAGAGAAGGAACCGTGCTCAGCGTGTTGACCAGCTTGGCCACTTCGTTGTTGTTCTCGCCTGTCACGCCGGGCCTTTTCACCGTCACAAAACTTGCAATGCTCACTGCCGAAGGGAGGGAGGGAAGGAATATTTCCTTTAGGGAGGGCTAAAAAGAGGCCACAGAGGCCGAGTTTGCAGCCAAAATGCCAGTCCCCGGGACTCTGGAGGAGCCCTAAGAGAAACGCTGCCTTTTCTAAGGGGAAACAATCACACGGGCTAGAACAGGCCTGCCCAAAGTCCGGCCCGGGGGCCAAATCCGACCCGTCAGCCCATTCTGAGTGGCCCGCGGCTGGCTGGCCCACCCCTCCCTCCCCCTCCTTCGCCCCATGTTTTTTTTAAACAGGCTCCCTGTGCTTCCTTTGGTCCCCACCTCCCTCCCTCCCTCCCTTCCTTGTTCCCCACCTTCCTTCCTTCCTCTATTGGTTTCCACCTCCCTCCCCCTCCCTCCCTTGGTCCTCGCTTTCCTTCCTGCGGGTGGGGTTGCATGGGGTCAGTGGGTGGGGCTTGCAGTGGGGTGGCAGTGCTGGGGAGCAACCGGCCCCTGACACAATCTCAGCCACCAAATCTGGCCCTCCTTACAAAAAGTTTGGGCACCCCTGGGCTAGAAGGTAACCCCCCACCCCATCCTTTTAGCCGTGCTGCATAGTAACACAGCAAGGTTGAATCAAAGCCATCTTCAGAAACTCACAGCTAACTGGCTAACCAACCAGCCAGCTACGGTGGTCACTTCCAGGCTGGCTGAACTATCTGCAAGACTGAGGGGAACATGGGCCAAAAGTCCTGGTCATTCCGTGGGTACAAAGCCCACAGTATGACCAGTGTCTCTCTCTGTGTGTGTGCAGCCCGCAGTGTAGAACAGCTGGGACAGCCGGGAAGGGCAGTAGAAGCATCTTTTCAAAGGGAGGGGGAGACACAGAACGAAAAAAAAGGCAAATATTTTAAACCTCAGAGCCCCGTGTTTCGTATTAAGCACGAAGCCACTAGCTCTACTTAGACACACATTCAAAGCTGTGGGGGGAGTTTCTCTTTAAAAACAAAGAACAGGAGGGTAATGTGTAGCCTGCATAATGTAATTAAAACGGTCAACTGCCCAGAGACTACTTGAAGTGGGATGGGGCGGTATATAAGCAGAACACGTTTGCTTTCATGGGGTGACTTTTTCAGCCATAAAGACCTTCACGAACAGCTGCTGCCGAAGTACTGCCACTCCCTGCTCCCCCCGCCCCAGCCCCCCGGCTACTTCTGGACTGTGTCAGGCCGACGGCTCGTCTCCATTTTTCTGTTCTGTCCCCAATTTGGAAAGCCAGTTCAGATCCACTCGCAAGTCGCATGGGGCCTGATTCATAGAATCGTAGAGTTGGAAGAGACCTCATGGGCCATCTAGTCCAACCCCCTGCCATGCAGGAACCCCCATCACAATATTTCCGACAGATGGCCATCCAGCCTCTGCTTATAAACCTCCAAAGAAGGAGACTCCACCACCCTTTGTGGCAGCATCTTCCACTGCCGAACAGCTCTAACTGTCATGAAGTTCTTCCGAATGTTCAAATGGAATCTCTTTTCCTGTCGTTTGAAACCATTGCCCCGAGTCCTAGTCTCTGAAGCCATGGAAAACAAACCTGTTCCCTCTTCAATATGACATCCTTTCAAGTATTTAAACATAGCTATCATATCCCCTCTCAGCCTTCTTTTTGAAAGGCTAAACATTCCCAGTTCCCTAAGCCGTTCCTCATAAGACATTTCCTCCAGACCCTCAACCATCTTGGTTGGCCTCCTCTGCACCCGCTCGAGGTTGTCAACATAAGCTTGGCACTGTGGGAGGTGGGGGCAGCCCCCCCCTCGACCGACAGTCCGTATCGCGTGTCCTCGGGCACAGATGATGATGAGCATGAGGGTGAAGATGTACTTTACAATGGATGGACTCCGGGACTTTTGGGACGTCCCGGCTTGTTTTGGCAGATGATCTCATGGGGAGGCGAGTGCTTTCTGGTTTGGGTTGAGTTGGGTTAATGTCATGCTCTCCCCAGCGGGTGGGTGGGTGGGGGGGAATCTTACCTAATTTGGGGTTGGGTGCTTGGGTGGACTGCCCTGGCTGTTGTACAGTTAACTGTCCCAGTGCGGCCGGCGGCGTTGCCGTGGGCGGAGTGCTGGAGGTGCCGGGAGAGGACTTACTTGGAGTCGGCTGCGCCTGGGACTGAGGGACCGTGCTCCGGATGGTCAGGGTGGCCGGAATGACGGTCGTGAACGTGTTGGAGGGCGGCCGGACCGGCAGGGCCGGGCTAGGTCTCACCTGGGCCATTTGGGAGAAGACCTGAGGGACGCCAACCGTGGGCTTCACAAACTGAGTGCCCGGGGCTGCCGGAAAGGAAGGAAACACAAGAAGACGCTAAATGTCTGTGAAGATTCTCAGTCACCCAGGTGAGTTGATCTGGAAGTTGAGTCCTGGCTCCTGGACTTCTTTTTTTGAGAGATAGAAACGTTTCGCGGCGAAACGTTTCTATCTCTCAAAAAAGAAGTCCGGGAGCCATGACTCAACTTCCAGATAAAAAAGACGCTAAGAACGCCAGGGCCGCACAGGTCAGGAGCCAGATCCACACGGCCCAAAGGGGTGCCTGACCTCCGGGGACACAGAATTCCGATTCTCATCGTCCCCTCATCCCAGCCCAGGCGTGGTCCTGGATTAGGAAGTCCAAGGGGAATAATGTGAAATGGACACCTCACTTAACATCTTCTTCAGCTGCTGCCAAAGGGGGCGGGGGGCGTCCCACCCATTCTCCTCCTTCCCCCTTTTTGACTTCTGCCTCCCTTGCGGGCAGCTGTCTTCCTCCTCCCAGCCACCCACCCAACCACCCACCCACCGCCCAGGTTCTCCACCGGGCTGCTTACCTGGGACCAGGGTAATGGGCCGGACCGTTTGACCCTGCTGTACGTTTAGCACGATCCCCACCTGATTCATGGTGTTTTGTACCGGCCGGACATTCCGTACAGGGAAACCCTGCGCCACACAAAAAAAAAAAACAAGCAGCCCCACCTCAGCATCCCAAGGGGTGACGTTTGCCCCAGCAGATCCGTGGGTGGCGCCAAAAAGCAGGAATGAGCTGTTCTCCCGTGCGTGGAGCAGAATACAGTCCTAGAGAGGCTTCTGACCTCACCCCCACCACCATTTTTTTTTCTGCAAAGAGATGGCCCAACTGGCTGTCGTGCCGTCACTCTGCGACCACCGAGGCGGCAAATAAAACTCAGCTATCTGAGCTGAAAAATAAAATCATTTTTTATCCTTTTACACGTACATCCCGCCTCAGGGCTGTGTATGAATGTTTGAAAAGGTATGTGCCTTCAGAAGCCAGCCTTCCATGGCCAGGCAGTGCTTGACAGCATGCCAAAACCACATCAAGTAGCCAAAAGGCAGCCGCATGTTAGTAGTAAAAAGACATTTCTTCTCCTGGACTGCCAGTGATCACAAATAGCACCAAGGTTCACAGTGAAACGCAACTCAAGATATGTCTTGAGAATTTGCTTAGTTGTTTTTTTTTAAATCAGCATTCATGGGGGGTATATTGACCAGATAAGACATTTCTATTTTGCTTGATTTCTGTTTGGCTACACCTAATGAGTTTTATTTCCTTCTCGGTTTGTGTGTGTGTGTTGTTGTTGTTGTTATTGTTGCCTTTCCCCCCTTCAAGAAACTAAATTATTTCACTGTCTCTTTTAACTTAATTTACATCAATGTTCCTTAATCTGTGGATAAGTACACCAAAGAGATCAAAGAGGCCGGAAGATTCACCACAATCCCCATGCAAGAAAAGCTAAGGATTCAATGTAAAGGCAGAACGGGCCACGTGGCAGCCCACGCCAGACGCCCTCGTGGTCAAGGGTCCCCGAGATTGCCCACGGAGCCTTGGGGAGCCGGCCTCACCTGAGTCGTGATGAAGATGGGCTGGCTGGTCACGGGCGAATTTGTCACGTGGTTGGCATTCTGCATCACCTGGACCGGCCGGAGGACCGGCTGCGTCACCACCGTACTCAGGCCCGAGGCTGGGTTCTGGGTCAGGATGAGGGGCTGGCCCCCTTGCTGAACGAGAGGGGTGCCGGCTGGAAGAGAAGGGTGGGG
>JAHTLZ010000235.1:1439995-1457370 GCA_023846285.1 Phrynocephalus versicolor
TGTGTGTGTGTGTGTGTGTGTGTGTGTGTGTGTGTGTGGCTGATGCCAGCTTCTCACACACAAGATCCACCCCCCACACACACACCCCACCAGTGCAGGAGGAACATTCTGGATCATTTGCCCCAAGCGCCTTCCAAAATCCCGCTCGAGGTTCCTTCCTCCTCACCGCTGTTGTTCGCAAAAAGCGTCACCAGGGTTTTCTTGGCGCTGTCGCTGTTGGGCGGCATGCTGCTGCTGACGGAGGTGGGTGTGGGCAAGCCGCTGCCGATGGAGGCGTGAGCGACGATGGGCATTGGGGTGGCAACGGGCTGCACGCTGACAGAGACTGCCGGGAAGGAAACGGGAGAGGGTTAGAGTCCACAGGGGCGTAGCTGTAGTTTAATGCCCCCCTCCCACACACACACACACCCCACAAGGGTCATCCTGAGGCAAGATGAGAATGGAAAGGCACTGGGCCTGAAATCAGAGGGGCCAGAGAGGAGGCGCACAGGCCCCTGCCTTAATGCGGACTCGGCTGTCCCTCATCATCCACCTGGGAGATCTGTCCCCCAAATGGAACTTTTCTATTTCACCAACCACAAACAAAGGGCTAGGTAAGTTCTCCAAGGCTGTATTTTCGAAGGCTTTCACAGCCGGGATCTGATAGCTCTTGTGAATTTTTCAGGCTGTTTGGCTGTGTTCTGGAAGCTTTTCTCCCTGACGTTTCTCCAGACTCTGTGGTCGGCATCTTCAGAAGACAAGGAGCTCAGGGAGCTAGGAGTTCTCTCTGTGCTCAGAGGTGTAGAAAGAACACAGAGAGAACTCCCAGTTCCCTGAGCTCCTTGCCCTCTGAAGATGCAAGGAGAGCTAGGAGTTCTGTGCAAGGGAGCTAGGAGTTCTCTCTGTGCTCGGGGGTGTATAAAGAACACAGAGAGTACTCCCAGTTCCCTGAGCTCCTTGCCCTCTGAAGATGCAAGGCTGTTTCCAAGACTGCAGGAGGGCTTCTGGCATCATCCGCTAAAGCATCATCTTACCTTCTGCAGAACTGAACAGTCCAGCATTCCTCAACCACTACTGTTTTGGGGGAGAGTTTTAATCTTTAAATAGTCCACCAAAGCCTGGACAAACAGTTTTTTTTTCTACACAAGAGATAAAGTAGAAAAAGCAAGAAGGAGTCTGTCTCATTTGGTCTGCTGCGTTACTAGGCACAGGGCAGAGACAGTGCCACCCCCCAGCCACGATGGCACCATCTACTGGGCATCAGAATGGGTCGGTGTATTTCCCTCTAAGAGGGCATCCACTTGATCAAGCCCAAGCCGTGAGTGTTCTCCGCAAGTGCCAGAAGGCAGGGAAGGAGCAAAATTGGAGCAGCCAGACGAGAATCTGAGCTAATAAATGTGCCAGTCTACTACACCCACAAGGATATTCATAGCCAAGAAAAAGGATGTGGTACTTTTTTTTCTTGGTTTTCCTTTGCATGCCAGACTCAAGAATATGGGAGGAATCAAAGTGGAAAAGCAAATGGCAAAACACAAGAACGGCCTTCCCTAAGGTGGTACAGTGACACCCCCCCATCTATTGCAGGGGTTAGGGACCCAACCCGACCCGCAATAATTGAAAACCTGCGATATGCGGACGCAGGTCGGTTCGGCCTGGGGCGCCTAGCTAGGGAGTCTTGTACTTACCCCCAGCCTGGAGCTGCCCCGAACGGGCCTGCGAGGGCCTTTCCAGGTCTTTTGGAGTCCCCAAAAGGGCCTCCCTGCGAACCGGAAGTCATTTCTGAGGCCTCCGACAGGCCCTCCCCTCCTTATCCCAGGCCTTTCCCCCCTTATCCTAAGGGGTCTTTTTTCATATACTGTACTGTGGTCTCTCTCTCCTTCTCTCTCTGCCCATCTCCTTCAAAGTTGGCACAGTTAAACAACGCTTTTGACTAGCAGCTCAACCACTGGGCTGATGAGATGATCAGATCTCCACCAGGAAAGTGCTCTGCAGCGAGCGTGCCACCACCAGCAAGGCCCTGACACACAAGATGGGCCCCTACAGCCCAGGCTCACCAAGGGCACCATAAGCAAAGCTCACACACACACACACACACACACAAACACACACCCCTTGTCAGAGAAGGGAAGAAGAGCCTTGCATGGTAGTGGTCAGCATGCCAACCGAGTCGAGAATGCTACAGCAAAAGAGACCTGTCCTACAAAGGCAGACCAAAAAGGGCTCTATCTGTGCATTTTGAACGCAACGAGATTCCAGAAGGAAAACCAGCACTCAGAAAACCAAGCCGATGAAACGCCTCTCCTGACAACTTAAGTATTTATATTCGGAACTAGAGATGGGCACGAAGCAGACAACCCATGGTTCGGGTTCGTCTGGTTCGGGCCCACCCTTGGTTCAGCGGGGAATGAACGTAACGAACTTAACCGAACCAATTTTTCCGGTTCGGTTCTTTTCGTTCTTAAATTACTGTATATACTCGAATATAAGCCTAGTTTTTCAGCCCTAATTTTGGGCCGAAAAAAGGGGCCCTCAACTTATATGCGGGTCAATATTTTTAGCCACTGAGGGAAGTGCTTGGGTCGGTGGCTAAAAGTCATTTTAAACATTGCATGCTGCTTCTCATGACCCCTCTCTGCATCACAGGGGAGTCTAAGGTGGGAAATGCAGCAGGGCCTGGCAAGTGCTTGGGTCAGTAGCTAAAAGTCATTTTAAACATCATACACCACTCCCCCAGCTTACAAAGGAGGAGCTGCCAGGCCCTGCTGCATTTCCCACCCTAGACTTATATTTGAGTCAATACATTTCCCCAGTTTTCGGGGTTAAATTAGGGGCCTCGATTTATACTCGGGTCGACTTATACTCGAGTATTATACGGTACTCTGGGGCTCGTTATTCGTTTCGTTACCTAACAAAAAGAACAACGAATAACGGAACAAAAAAAAATCGTTTCATTCCCATCTCTATTCGGAACACTTGTCAGATTTTTTTTTTATTGTCTGCTGAAATGAAACTGACATGTGACATATTCTGACATATACGGGTTCCATTTGATAGTTTTGATTTTAAACAGGAAGGGAAAGGATTGTTACCCGTAGCGGTTTTGTCCACTGAATTGTAATCTTCTACCACAGAGTCCTCGATCACGTCGCTGATTTTCTGCCACGGCTCCAATTCTTCCTCCTCACATTCCATAAACAGGTCGGTGTCTGCCATCTTTGAGTGAAAGAGAGAGAGAGAGAGAGAGAGAGAGAGAGAGAAATGGGGTGAGTGTGTCTTCTTTGGCTCACGAGGGGCTGAGGTCCCAGTTTGGAAAGGTCTCTCTCATGGCACTCTTTCCATGCCTGTGTAGACCGACCCAACCCCCTGCAAATCCCAAAGACTCCTCATTTCCACTGGCACCGACTGCCGTCCAACCCTCTTCTGAAGGTGTCTAAGCAAGCTCCCTGCACCCTGATCAATTATTAGCCTCCACTTAAAATCTACCTATCATGTACACGGAAAGGAAGGAGTTGGTTACAACTTCTCATCTCCTACAAGCCACCTGCTGTGTTTTCCCATCAGGATAAACCATGGGTTATAGATCAGTGATGGCAAACCTTTTAGAGACCGAGTGCCCAAACGGCGATTTAAAACCTACTAATGTTTCACAAAGTCCCCATACAGCAATTTAACTTGAATACAGGTAGCAGTGAAGGGGGGGGGATGTTGGGTGCCCACAGAAAGGGCTCTGAGTGCCACCTTTGGCACCCGTGCCATAGGTTCGCCAACACCCTCGCCAGCCCTTAGAGCCTCGTGGCGCAGTGGTTCAATGCCTGTCCTGCAGGTAAAACTGTGCTCACGACCTGGGTTCAATCCCCAGGGAGCAGGCTCAAGGTTCACTCAGCCTTCCATCCTTCCGAGGTCGGTAAAATGAGTACCCAGCTTGCTGGGGGTGGGTGGGTGGGAGCAATGTGTAGCCTGCACACTGTAATTAAAACTGTAACCCGCCCAGAGACTACTTGTAGTAGTATGGGGCAGTATATAAGCAGAACACTGGTTTATAATATGCTCCCGACATACAGCCACCAGCTACCCACGGAGCCATCAAGCATTGCACAGAGGGGCCAAAGAGGTGAACGGGACTTCCAGGAAGGGTGGGCCAAGCCGTAGAATCTCTCCTCACACAAACTTTGCAACCACTTTTCTGGGGAAGCGTTGCAGTAGCAGAAACCATCATATGACAGCACTGGATCTTCTGCCCCCCCCCCTCACTTCCATCTGATACGTGAAGCGTCATTCGGAATTTAAGCCTTATCTAGAAAACACATGACTGGGGTGGAACTGCAAACAATGAATTCAAGACAGAAAACAGATCCAGAAAGCCCCTACAGCGACAGCTACAGTATCTACCCTCACCCACTGACAAGATTGTTACGGATAAGAAATACAAAGTGGCCAATTAACAAAAGGAGTTTTTCATGCATGTTTTATGGGAGGGTGTTGTTCCCCCCCCCCACCCTTTCATGGATACGTTCTATAAAACAAGAAATGCCAGAATCACAAAACCCGAAGTATAGATCCAGTATCATAAAGCAATGAGAATGCTGAACTAGAACTCAGGCGACCTGGTGTCGCAACCCCCCCCCCCACTTGGCTGAGAGATCGGGGCAGAGAGAGAGAGATTGACCCTAGGCTACTTTCTCATTTCTCTGCCTCAAAGGATTGCTGTGAGGAGAGAGGGAAGAGGAGGAGACCTTGGATTTCTGGAGGGGAAGGTAGCACACAACGAGAACATACACAGAAACCAACCAACTTGTCCACCTCCACCGCAGCCCAGCAATGAAGCCCCCTGCCTGCTCGCCATAGGTGAGAAGAAATTCCATCCAAAGCAGAACCGGTAGCAAAACCAGGAATCATTGTGGGGGGAAAGTGTGGCAAATGCACCTTTGGGTTTTAAGGCACACCCCAAATAAACGTGAGCCTTGGGCATCAAATATTTGCGTAGACACGCCTGCGTCCCTCAGCCTGCTCCCTGAGAAACACCTCCCAGCCACTCTACGGTTTTGCTCTTCTGCAGCCATTTTTGAAATGTCAGCTCTTCCATGCTTATTAAAACAACTGACAGGTAATCCCATTGATAAAGAATCTAGCATTCAGTCTTCCACCCCAAAGCTGGGCCTCCTTTCCATGTCTGATGTGTCTCTGTATTGCTCTGGGCCTAATTCTAGAACAGTGATGGCGAACCTTTTAGAGACCGAGTGCCCAAACTGCAAATCAAAACCCACTCATTTTTTTTGCAAAGTGCCAATACAGTAATTTAACTTGAATACAAGTGGCTTGAAGGGGCGATGTCAGGTGCCCACAGAAAGGGCTCCGAGGGCCACCTCTGGCACCCATGCCATAGGTTCGCCATCACTGTTCTAGAATATAAGTCCTGATGAGCGACCGGGGGGGGGGTGTCTCTTTTTTTCTTCCATTTTAAGTGCATTCTTCTTCTTTCTCCATTGCTCTCTATGATGCCATATTTTTGACCACCCCGCCTTTGGAGCAAGGGCCTTTCCACATATGCAAAGAAAGTGCTACTAAGACCAACGCAAATTACTTGGAGATTCATTTATTTATTTCGGCAGCCAGGAAGCAGTATTTAAGCCAGGCCTCAAAACACGCAGATGTCCCCGGCAAAAAAGATGCACTTGATCAACAGAAGGAAAAATACGAAAGTAACTTTAGAGCAGCCAGCCTGCTTGCCTGCCAGCTAGCCAACCAGCTGGTCTATCTAGGAAACCGGGACTCGTGTTCCAGGAAGGAGAAATCGTGCCAGTCTGCTTTTCAGCGATCAGAGCCAGGATGGGGAAAACAGACCCAACCTATGGGAACATCCTAACCCGAGAAGCTCCATGGCCATAACTAAAACAACAACAACTGCTTCTGATGGATTTGTAAAGAAATATATTCTATGGTCTTTAAGGTCCGGCACGGCATTCAAGAGGGCTGTCATTTTTGAAAGCTTCGCTCATCGCCCCTTGTTTCTGCTCCCTTGTGCTTCTCCTGCTTTTGGTAACTTTATGTGCGTCATTTCCTTTTTCTTCTTAAAAGAAGATCCAAACTAAAAAGAACAAGTACTGAGAGCTGGAGTATCTTCTCCATGTCATATAACTTGAGGACCAGTCCAGGGAATCCACCAGGCCATGGGACAGAGAGCAGAGGTTGGGAGGCTGGAATTTCTGAGATGGGAAATATCCCTTAGTACTGGTTATCCTGGGCATAGCTAATGGTCTAACCAGGATAACAGGTAGCATCCAGAAGGTCCCAGGATTCCAGAGAATTCACCAACCTGAAAATCTTGAGAGGTCAACCCAAAATCCTGCTGCATAGGAAGTATTGCCACATTTAAAGTAGCACAAATGGTTGCAGAGTTAAGATGTGCTTTTTCCTGATCTAGAAAAGAATTCACGGTCTACAGGTGTGTCTCCCACAGGCAACACAATCATCTCTAAAATACCTCAAGATTCAGTTATTTTGAATTGACAGAATGACAACCATTTCACCAAATGCTCCTAAAATTACACAAGTTTGTTTTCTTTACTGAAAGGATAACCTAGAAAAGTATTCCTTTGCTGTATTTGTAACTACCACCAGCTCAAAAATTAATTCTGTGCAGCAGAAAGGAAAGTATGATAGTTATCACTACCCAAGGATGTGTTACTATTGCTATAGTGGCCATCTAAGTATTATGCCAATGCTTGTATCCCACTGTATGCAACAGCTCACACAGCTGTCATGCAACAAAGACACAAGCAGTGCTACACAAGGACTTGATGCCACTCCACTCGCACCGGCATAGTTAAGCGAAAGGATTCTGGCCTGAAAACGCCACACAATGGAAAAACCAAGTGGGTGGGTTTTGTGAGATGAGGTATCACTCACCAGCTAGTAGGGAAGATTCAGGAGCTCTACGCTGAGGTAAACCAAGGATGAGTCAACAATGTGTTGCTAGGATACCACGATGCAATGCCACATTAGGATGCATCTGTGGAAAATCAGGACCGCGATTCCAGAAGCAGCACACCCACCCTACACAGTCACATAAGAACATAAGAAGAGCCCTGCTGGATCAGGCCAAAAGGCCCATCTAGTCCAGCTTCCCGGATCTCACAGTGGCCGCACCAGATGAGTCTGGGAGCGCACGAGACTAGATATCTGTCTCCTGATACCACTCCCCTGCATCTGGTCCCTCCTCTACAATCTTCAAGACAGATCTAGCACAGGGAGAAGCTAATTTCTTATATGTAGACAAACAAGCATTCTGAGAACTCAGGAAAAGTGTTACATCAGTATTATGTATCTCTGGGATACATATAGCAACTATGTACGGCAGCTTCCTTGGAAGGGACACAGTGTTATCATCCTCAGATACCGAACATGGATCTCCTCTGGGGACAAAAGTGGTGCATAAATACTTTAAATACTGTATATACTCAAATATAAGCCTAGTTTTTCAGCCCTAATTTTGGGCTGAAAAAAGGGGCCCTCGGTTTATATTCGGGTCAATACTTTTAGCCACTGAGGCAAGTCATCTGTGGCTAAAAGTCATTTTAAACATTGCATGCTGCTTCTCATGACCCCCCCCCCGCATCACAGGGGAGCGGCACACAATGTTTAAAATGACTTTTGGCCACTGAGCCAAGCAGCTGCATCAGTGGCTAGAAGTCATTTTAAACATCACACACCACTCCCCCAGTTCACAAAGAAAGAGCTGCCAGGCCCTGCTGCATTTCTCACCCTAGACATATACTCGAGTCAATACGTCTCCCCCGTTTTTGGGGGGTTAAATTAGGGGTCGACTTAGAATCGAGTATATACGGTAAATAAAAAGTAAACCCATGCCTGTCACGTCACAACCTGCAGAGGTGGGAAGCCAATCTGTGGATCGAAGTGCAACAAATGTGTACACACTGTGCAAACCCGCCTGCACAAATCACATGTTGCCAATTCCTACCCACAAAAACTTTGGACGTGAGACGTTGTGGCAACCCAAGGAGCCCTTGCCACAAACTGACAAGGAAAAGAGAGTTCCTCCTCACTCATTTCCCCACACGTAGGCCAGACAGCCTCAGCCAGGTAGGTGCCCTACTACAGGGACCTCTCCCTGGTCAGGGATAACAGACTTTGTAGGCCTGCCCACCTGCAGAGCATCTGATGAGGGAAGGAAGCAGCCCCGCCAAGCGTAGTGAGAGGCTGAATCGATCGCTACAGAAAGCATGGCCACGGAGAACACACGGCGCTTAGGAGACCTTACCTCTTTGGGTTATAACCACCTCCAAAAACTGATTCTAAAGTCAGGAGACCCGGAAAGGAGCACCTCCAACCTCTTGGGGACACCAGCCAAGGAAGCCAGGTCCAAAAAGACGACAGCTTCTCCCTTTAAGTGCTTAATTCCCAGGAGCAAAAGGGAAGCAGCCATGAGCATGCCAGGCAAGGGCTGGCGGGCCTGCCTCCCCTCCTGGAAGCATGCTATGTGACCAGGACCACCCCCTTTGCATTTCTTTCAAGAACCCCCCCCCCAAAAAAGAAAAGCCCAAGGAAACCTCTTTATTGCTCCTAGATTAAAACAGCACCTATTTTTATTTTCTAAAAGCACACGCCCTCCCCACCCCCACCCCACAAATGCTTTATATGGTGTGTGCCTGTTTGGAAAGGAGGGGGGGACAGAAAATAATCCCCTTGGCCAACATGGCCGCCCAAGCCAGGCCTGGGTTGCAGGGCTTGGCAAGGGGGGGGCTGTAAGGGGAGCCCTGACTCGTTCCCACAGACTAAATGGGGGGGGAGATGCTCTCGTTTGGATGCTCTTTGGGAGCCGCCTGCCTTTCTCCAACCCCCCCCTCCTTTCCCTCTTAGCCACCTGAGAGAAGGAGGGGGCGGAAGGAGCCGTAGGGAGCCAGACCGATTCACCGCCTTCCCTCCCAGCCCCGCCCCCTCGAGGCGGAGGGGCGACCCTCCTCCTCCCACGTATCCCTCCGCGCCTTCCTTCTCGCACCGACCGTAAAGCTTTCGGCCGCTGCTGCGGCTTCCGGCGCCCCCTAGTGGGGGGAACGGGAGAGTGGAGGAACCTCGCCGCCACTCCCCCTGGGCTATGATTGGGGCGGGGGGAGAAGGAGGAGGAGCTCCGCCCCTTTCGCCCCGCCTTCTGGTCCCGCCTCCCTCCAATCGCCGCTCGCTTCGCTCCGCTCCCGTCCCGCCTCCAATTCCCTCCCGCCCGGGGGGGGGGTTTGGAAGAACGCCTCGCGCCCGCGGGGCTTTGTAGGCGCGCGCGCGCGCTCCCCCCTCCCCTCCCCTCCCCCCTCCCTCGCGCGCGCCTGCCTGCCTGCCTGCCTGCTAGCTAACTACTGCGCGTGCGCGCCGCGGCTCTTCCCAACCGCCTCTCGCCCGCCTCACACACACACAATATTTTTTTTCGAGGAGGGAGAGGGGCGGAGGAAGCAAGGAAAAACAAAACTGTGTGTCTGCCGTGTGTATGTGTATGTGTGTGGGGGGGGAGGGGTTGTCGGTTGAAACCGGTTTCCCCTCCCCCCTCAACCGCCACCTGCTTGGTGAAGGGAACGACCGCGCACGCGCGAAGCGGGCCCCCTCCCCCCACCTCTTGACCGGGGCCCGGGCGGCGCGTTCTTGGCCTGCCTCCCTCCGCGCGCGCGCCATAACGGGACTCACCTTCCAGCCTTGCCACCGCTGCGGTGGGCGGGCAGACGGGCGACGGGTCGGTGGTTCGGTCCGACGCCGGAGGGAGGCTCGCCTCGTCGGCCTCCTCCTCTCTTCTCCCCCCCCTCTCTCAGCACAAGCACCGCCGCTCTCTTAAAGGGACACACACCCCTTCCAGCGGCGGCGGCGGCACCTCAGAGCAGGGCGGCGCGAGGCAGCGAGGGCAGCGCGCATGAGCCTCCCCTCGCTCCCTCCTCTCTCGGGGCGATAAGAGGAGGAGGAGGAGGAGGAGGAGGACGGCCGCCGTTACTAATGGCTCTCATTAATTATTATTTTCCCACCACAAAAACCAAACCAGGCGGTGGGGTTTTTAAAACACACACACACACACAGACGGTTAAGCCAGCCCCCCACACACATATACACACACACACAAAAAAAGGGGGTCCTGACCGGCGGAGGGATACGATGGCGTCATTTCCTTCGTCCCGCCAACCCGCCTCCCGATTGGCCCGCCGGGCGTGACGTCACCAGCGGGCCGGCACACCCGAGCCCAACCTGACCGAAGTTTGTCTGAGGCGCACATTATTTGGGGGGAGGAGGAGGAGGGGTCGCACACACACGCACACACACACACAGTGGAAAAAGGGATCTCCCCCTTAGCTTCAAGCAATAGACTTTAAAGATCTACGCATTGTGTGTGTGTGTGTGTGTGTGTATACACACACATACATACATACATACAGTGGTACCTTGTATAAAATTTCCTTTATACAAATTTCCCATAGGAATGCATTGAAAACGGAATAATTCCTAATCGCGACCATTTTTGTGTTGTATAGATTCGCCCTATAGGCGATTCTGTTAAGCGAATTTTCTCTATCTCCAGAATTTTTATGTTGTACAAATTTTATGTGATACAAACTTCGTTATGCAAGGTTCCACTGTATGTATGTGTGTGTATATATATAAACACACACACATACATACCCCTATACATACATGCATACATGTATACACATGCAGGTGCCTCTGTGTAATCTTTCTTCCCTTTCCCATATGCTATTTGTTTCAAAATTGTGAATCACATATCTGATCATTTAAGTTGCTCTTTGGACTGTGGATGGGATGGAGGTGATTTATGGAGTTTCCATACAAGAAGCAAAATCTGCAAGCTGGACCTGCGTGCACTTTCAGGGAAGGACCTTTATCCAGCTTCAGAACAGTTTCATTGTTAATTAAAACTTCTTTACAAAGTTAGCATAAAATGCCTTTTTAGTTTTCCACCAAAAACGGTTACTACAAAATTGCAGCTTTGATTATGGCCAGATTATAAACAGATTAGAAAAGGGAAATTTGGGGGCATGCCCACCCACTCGGTGCGTTAAGTCATTTCTTACCCCATGTGTTAGTGTGAGGGGACTAATTATATAATGTGGCATTCACGCATTTTTAGTAGCAGTATTTTAAAATAGTTTATCCACCTCACACAGAAATTAGGAGGATGCAACACACACTATCAAAAATGTTATTACCTGGCAGTAAATTCTGTTGAAGATTAGAAGGGCTCACCTTAAGCCTGGACACAACCTAAAAATTGCAGCCATGAAATATATACAAATGCCTGTATCCACTGGCTGTCATGTCTGCTAAAAATTCAAAATTATCTTCAAAACAAGCTTTGGCCTTTCTCCACAAGAGGCTTAGGCTTTGGCAAGGCAAGCAAATTTATTCAATCTTAATGCGATCCCAGTCCAAAATGCATGCATGATCATGCATATACACAAGCAGTACTGAAAGCCTTTAAAGTTATCACGTCTAAGATGATTTAAAGGCCAAACCCCACAGCATAAAAATGCTTAATTTATCACTATCATAATGTCCCCTATTAAAAATAATGTTTTCGGATAGCTTTTAATCTAGAATTTGAACAGTCCATTCAAAAAATTAGTTTGAAACGGATAGGATAATAGCATGCATTTTACTGTTTTCTTTATCTGCTTACCCAGAATTAACAGAAACAAATGAGTCAACACTGTTTCAATGTTTTATTCTCTGTTGGTGGTTTTATCTTCTGCTCTCTCTAGCCATTATTTTATTGTACTTATTGTTGCACGTCATATTTTAAGAGACTCCACAGTGTCCAGAAAGATCGGATCAGTCAACCCTTTTAAAAGCAAAATCGAGAAACAGCGAGGCATTCCACAGAAAGATGCTTCTATGTGCAAAACAAGCAATTAAAATAATAATCAAATAAAAGGATGACCTTTAACCATTAATTCAGAGGAACAATTCCATCCAGCAGAGGGAGGTAAGAAACAGACGCTTGGTGTCCAAACGGGATAGCAAAAAGCAGAAAATTCAGGGGCAACTGTGAAAACATGTCCTGGAAGATGCTATCAGAGAGACAAATTTAAATTATTTTGTAGCTTTTGGGCTCCATTCCAAACATTTCTTAAAATATTATAGCTAAGAAAGGACCTATATCTTGCTACAGTATTCACCTCTCTGCTACATCAAGATGTCCTCAAGTCCGCATGGAACATGTGACAAAATAATATAATTTGTGTCTTAAGTTGCCAGGGATACCCTTGAAGGCCTTTCAGGGCAGAGTGAGATTTCACTTTTAAATCAGCATTAATCATGGCATATCTTATTTGTGTTTCATTGTCGGCCTTGTGTCCTAAGAGGCTGACAGGAAACAACCTGCCCAGAATCACAGGACCACAGCGAACTATGTTCATCTTGATTTTTTAATCTGTTTAATTTGGGGTTGGGGAGGGAGGTTTTTCAGCTCCCATTGTTTTCACTCGGTCACGAGTGATGACTTTCTTTCATTCCTGTGCTTGTCCCCAGCTTGGTTGCACCAACACATTCCTAAATTAGAAGAAGAAAATTAAATTGTCAGGCAGGATTTAGGGCCAAGCATTCGTTGCAGCTGTTTGGGGGTTGCGCAAGGAACTAAACATTTACACATTTGTCATTAGAGCCATTATGCCAGATCTAAAAGTATATACAGTGGTATATTTCGAACGGAATTTAATCTGTTCCAAATGCATGCTCTTAAATCGAACTACTCTTAACTCGGGGTATCTATCTAAAAATTGAAAAAAAAAGTTTAAAAAAGAAAAAAAAAAGTATATTTGTAAGTCAAGCAGACCATATCTAAAATTTGTAAGGCGGCAGTTAAAATGGCCAACAGTTTTCTGCTCTTAAGTCAAACTTCTCTTAAGTCAGGGCACCATTGTATATAGTGGTTTAATAGAAAATCCGCTTAAAGAAAAACATTTCCGGAGATGGGGAAGATCGCACAACAGAATCGCCTATGGGGCGAATCCGTACAACAGAAAAACTGTTGTACGATTAGGGATTAATCCGTTTTTCAATGCATTTCAATGGGAAATTGGCGCAAAGGAAAATTTGTTTAACAGATTTTCCTTTGGAACGAATTCATTCCTTTATACAAGGTACCACGGTACTTGTAAAATGTTGGATCTTTCCATTTCCTTATCAATCATCCTCGGCTTCCTCTTGGAACCATCAGAAGTGGCAGAGACCTTTTGTGGATCATTTACTAATCCAGCTCTTGTGAGGGAGACTCCATGGAGAATTACAACTCCCGACCTCTGCTTAAACCACTCACAGAGCTGTCCAGGGGTTCTCCCTGGCTGCAGGTGCAATGTCCTCCCACTTAGGGCAGAGGGGTGGCCACTTTAAATTCTCCACCGTCAGTGCCAACTTTCTGGAGGAAAAGACAAGAGAGAGAGAGAAAGAGAGAGAGAAGGTGACTTTAATTTCATTCCACAATCCCTGTTACAGCTTAGATCTGCCGGAGAACTTTAGAGCAGGGCAAGGGAACCAGGGGTGTGTTGTGGAGTTGTGCCAGCAGTTTTACAGAGCAAGGGGTGTGCATGAAATTTAAAGCCCACTCGGGTGTTGTACAAACATCAGCCCTCCCCAAAGTCGCCCGGCCAAGCAAAGCAAATGGATCTGAAAGCCTGTAGCTCCCTCTGTCCGTTTCCAGGGGGAAGGAGGAGGGAAACACTTTTGAAACACCTCTCTTGCCAAGAAGGGAAAACCAACCGGATTTGGGCTGCGGGATCCCTCCCACCGAGGCGCCTCTTCTGGCCGCCTTCCTGCTGGAAGGCTTTTCCCCAACACGCCCCTTCTCCGCCCCCGGAGAGGAGGCATATATGACCCTTCGGGGCACTCCTTCGGGGCTGTCGGATCTTCCTTACAGCAGGAGCCTTCCGGATCCAAGGGGAGCAAGAACTAACCTGAGCCCACACCATGGGTAAGAAGAGCCATCCCACCCCCACCTTCCTAACCTTCCTGCTGGCAGCCAGCCACACTTGCAAATAAGAGGGACATGACGACACTCCCCGTTAGGAGAACCAAGACTTCTTCAGGCTGCTCCTCGGGGATTTCCATGCTCCGACCCCCTGCACAACCCATGGGGCATACCTCCAAGGGTGGTGGATGTGGGGTGTTTTTTTTGGGGGGGGTGCATTCTGCCTCAGCCACAGCTCAATTCATCCACAGGTTAAGAGGGGGAAGAAGAATGTTTCACTTCAAGAACTCTTGTTCTGAGTTTGCTTCGGGCTGCCAGGAGAGGACATAAGAACATAAGAAGAGCCATGCTGGATCAGGCCAAAGGCCCATTTAGTCCAGCTCCCTGTATCTCACAGTGGCCCCACCAGATGTGTCTGGGAGCGCATGAGACTAGATCTCTGTCTCCTGATACCACTCCCCTGCATCCCCCAGATGTTCCTGGACCGCAACTCCCAGAAACCCCTTCCAGCAGAGTGAGTGGCGGAGGCTTCTGGGAGTCGCATTCCAGGAACATCTGGGGACCCACAGGTTGAGAACCACTGGTCTAGAGTTAAGCAGACATCCCTCTAAACTCCTGACACCCTTACATGACACAAGACAGGTCAGCCGGAGGTCCCTGGCTTGATCTCAATCCATAGGGAGGATCTCAGGGATCAGATAAAGCCCCTTTAGGATACAGGCCTCACAATGGTGGAATTCACAAATGTACGGAAAGTGGAGTCAGTGCCCCATGCCTGGTTTCTGGATAGCGGAACAAATGCCAGGATGGGCCCCGTCCAAGGGCCAGAGTTGTCCCTTGCTTTGCAACCTAGAGGGCAGAGGCGGGGCTATTACTGTTCTCAAGCTAGCACCTCAGATAAGAGAAAATGCAGAATGGCAACTAGACAGAGAAGGAAACCCCACCAGAACGAATGGAATGAATTTAACCAGAGATACGTGCACTCTCGCTCGCTCGCCCTCTGTCCTTCTCCTTCCTGACCGTTTTGTGTATTTGAACTTAAAAAGTCATCTCCAGCTTTTATTAGACATATCCCTTTGGCTTATTGCGCCTATAAAGCCCTGTCCTTCCCCTCCCCCTCCCTTTTAGAAAAAGAGTTTTGGTTAATGCTTGACTTATTAAATCAAATAGGCTGCCACGGTGTTCCAGAAGCCCCAGATCCCACCTCTGGTGGGTCTGCTGCACCCAAGTGCCTTCAAGGCCCTAAACTTGCCCACTTGTTTGCCACAACTGTGGCTAAACACACCCTCTGGCAGGGAGAGATAAAGCCGGCACATGATGGAGGGCCCGCTTGAAGGCGTCATAAAAGCAGGAGGGAATCCACACAGGGAGCCGTGTGAGAAAACACGGGAAGGAGAACGGGAAGAGGTCTCCTTTCGCGCTTGGCCACGTCTTCATGTGGGCTTTTGCAAAAGGGAAGCCTGGCATCTCTCCTTTTACAGCTTTTGGGATTAAATTCCCACCCTCCTCTTTTTCTTGTCCCTCCTATTTGCAGAGACATAAAACAAAGCACACCACTGGGTCCACCGGCTAGCGTGACAAGAGCAGCTGCAGCCTTAGTAGGCTTTATAACACCATAAACATTTTTTTTTAAAACCAAGGAAAGGGTCGAGTTAACACGAACAACCGCTCTATAAAACTCAAAGACTCGTCCAGGGCCAAAACTCCATTTCGACTTCCAAAACAGCTCTACTGGCGGTCATTGTAACGGAATTAGGATGATGGAACACAGCATGAAAGGAAATTAACATCTCATATATATCATATGGAATGTCTTAGTGCGCTTAGCCAATGCATATGCCTACGTAATTTTCATATATACGTTCAAATAGCATGTAGTTGGTGTTTCATAAAAAATGTTAAATAGCATTCGACATTTTTATTTCCCGGAGGAAATTAGCACGCTGTGTTCCATCATCCTAATTCCGTTACAGTCATATTGACTGTTTTGTTTTGTTTTTAAGATACGGATGTGAACTGATGTTTTCAAGACTTCAACCCCTCTGACTTCTCTCCCTGCCGTCTTTTTATTTGCAGCCGAATGCGGGAGCTGCGGTCCTGGATATAAAAGTCCGTTGGAGGCGATGAAAGGTAAAGGAAAGCCTTCTGGGGGCATAAAATCCAGACCCTTGTTTGTTCGTTCTGTTCCGTGGGGCTCCGAGTTTGAGTCTGGAAGCGCTGCCGTTTCCAATGATCACTCGGTCTTCTTTTCTCAAGTGGCTGTGTTTTGCTTGAGGTTCGATAGATGAAAAGTTTTTTTAAAACCAAGTATTTCCACCTAAGGTCCCCGGGAGGAGATTGTCTACTTGCCCTGCATCTACAGGAATACTGGAGTAAAGAAACCCGACTACCTGGCCACGGTGGATGTAGATCCCAAGTCTAAAACCTACTGCCAGGTATATATCTTGTCCGAGACTCAATGGCTTTTGCTGTGGGCATTCCCTCGACTCCATCAAGAGCGAGTGAAGACTCTCTCTGCATAGACATAAGGGCTTCCTTTCAGTCCCGAAGCAAAGGAAACCAGGTCTGGTCGTCAGATTTGGTCCATACCACCCTGGCACTGATCGGTTCCTGAATGGACTTGTGGTTGCAGGGATCAAGGATGCCAATTTTCAAGGGTTCAATAGTGCAATTATCTCGCCGCAGAAAAAACCTCTGGTCAGAAAGAGGGTCTCCCTCTCATGTGACCTTTCTAACCACCGAGAGGTTTTTTAAATGCATATATCTCTCTCTCCATACACACACAAACACAAGGCAGCTTTCAGAAATACAGTTCAGCTTCCGACAGTATGATCCATCCGACTCACCCCCAGGACTCTTGCATCAACCTCGGCACCTTGTTCAACCACATATACCCGCCTGGTCCTGGAACGGTCGGTGCCTCCAGGTATTTCATGATGTAAGCCAGTCCCGCTGCTGGAAAGAGAAGAAGGGATTAGATGGCGCATTTCGCTTTTTCAGAAGCGTCGTCCACATTTATTCCAGGATCATTTCCATGAACGAGGTAGACCAGGAGAAGGCTGAGGCTGGAGGCAGGTGGCTCACCTAAGGCTGATCCGGACCTGGTATTTGCCTTCTTTTACTGACGGCCCCTCCATCTTTGCATCTGTAGCATAATCTGTAAATGCAGAGTAACACACACAGAGAGAGAGAGAGAAAGAGAGAGAGAGACTTAGCCCAAGTTTACAGGTGGCGGGCGGAATATACAGTGGTACCCTGACTTAACAGCAGCTCAATTTAAGAGCAATATGACTTAAGAGTGGAAAACTGTTGGCATTTTAGCTGCCGCCTTACAAATTTTAGAAATGGTCTGCTCAACTTACAAATATTCATTTTTTCATTCGGTTTTGATTTTTTAACTTATTTTTTTCAATTTTTAGACAGGTGCCCC
>JAHTLZ010000235.1:1457410-1468239 GCA_023846285.1 Phrynocephalus versicolor
GTTTTGATTTTTTAACTTATTTTTTTCAATTTTTAGACAGGTGCCCCGACTTAAGAGTAGCTCAGCTTAAGAGCATGCACTCGGAACAGATTAAATTCCTAAATTGAGGTACCACTGTATTTCCAGACGGATTGCAGCTCTGTGCTCCTTTGAAGCTTCTGGCCACGACAGCTGGTGCCTTGAGCATTTGGTGGTGCCAGACGACCTGATGCTGATCCTCCTCCTCCACCCACGTGGAACGTGATGAGGCAGAGAGTTCCACAGGGGGAAAACACAGGCAGGAGCCCTGGCCTTCAGCTTAAGGAGGCAAAGAGAGTGGGGGGATGCTGGATGCGGCCTGAACCTGTGGTTGAACCTGCATCCGACCGGCCATCATAAAAGGCCCCCCCACTGCATTCTGGACCAGCTCAGTGCTTAGCTTTTTTTTTTTTAATGCCCAGAGATGGGGGATTATCAAGAATTCTGAAGTAAACAGTTGCTCCCAAGTCGGGGGCTTTTACTCCGCATTTCGGGCCCTTCACTCTGTGGTGTTTTTCACTCTTATTACAACATACTAGAGAAGTCTTAAAGCCCGGTTTATTGGCTAGCAAATGGGACCATGGTTTCAAAACCCCTCTCTTTAAAAACAAACAAACCCAAACATTCTGATGGGAGGGATCGACTTAATTTGCCCGTTTACAAAAGCAGACCAGTTCCTTCGGGAAATGTGTTTAAAAATTAGAGATGTAGAAATCAAAAGCCAGCTGGCGCAAGCTGTTGGCAGTTGTTATCTGGTAGAACAGCGTGACTGACATCCAAAGAATGAGGTCTTGCAATGTAAAAAAAAAAAAGAAAAAGGCAAGACCTCCCCACATCTCTGTAAATACTTCAGCGGCTCAAATTGCTTTTGAGAACTACACATAAGATTTGGTGGGGAAGATGATCTGGTTCGACTAGGTAGCTTCCCCAAAACTTGCGTAAGAGGCCTGAAAGGCTTTGGAATGTAAATAATTTATTGCATTAGTCTATTAATGGGTGGAGAATCTAAGAACGATTATAATGCAAGGCCATTTCTGAAGATCAGCTGAGACATTGTGAAGTAAGGGGAAATCTTTTGAGTTCAGCGGAACACTTCTCTCTCCTGCCCCGCAGGTGATCCACCGCCTGCCCATGCCCAACGTCAACGATGAGCTACACCACACGGGCTGGAACGCCTGCAGTAGCTGCTTCGGCGACACAACCAAGAAGCGCAACCGGCTGATCCTTCCGAGCCTCATCTCTTCCCGGATTTACGTGGTCGATACAGGGACGGACCCCCGTGCGCCCAGGCTCTATAAGGTAACTGCTGTTCCCTCCTGCCTCTCTCGTGCCTTTCCAGAAAGCTCGGCCTCCACCGTGCATGCCTTACAAGGACCTATTGGCACAGCAGGGCCAATGGGGATCCAAGAGTTATCACTGGAATTCCTCCTCCGATTGGCAGTTCATTCTCTTCCTGGGCAGCCCTTGTTTCCATTTTGATGCTCAATGGAATTTTGAGCCACCGTTGCACCGTGTGCTTCTCCGGGCTTCTTTCGGACCGATTTGCCGCCCTCCAAACCACGCCGGCCAGGTGTTTCCAACGGAAAAATAGGAACTGTTCTCAAACACTCGAGAAATTCAACCGGGTCAGCTTGACGGGACACCAGGATCCTTGCTTCTCGACTCACCTCCTCTGCTTCCCTCTCTTTCCCTAGACGGTGGAGCCCGTGGACATCTATTGGAAGTGCAACCTGGCACATCCTCACACCACGCACTGCTTGGGGAGTGGGGAGATCTTGATCAGCACCATGGGAGACCCTTCAGGCAACGGGAAAGGTACATGGCTTTAGCCTCGTGGGAGGCCACCTGCTCCACGTGTCATGAGGCTCCACGTTGGACCGCCGGCATCTTTGCTCCCGGCGTGGGAGGGCCATTCCTGGTCCCTGTAGGCAAAAGCAGGGGAGGTGGGTGCTTCCAATTTCAAGGGGTTCACGGTGGGGGCTTTGTGTCCTGCTTGGCCAAACTTGGAAGAGCCCTCCAAGGCACTGAGTCTGTGTTGTTGTTGTTGTTGTTGTTGTTGTTTGAGGGAGGTTAGCATTCAATAATGGCTCCTAGAGATGGGCACGAAACGAGCAATTTTTCGTTTTCGTTTACGTTTTTCCGTTTCGTTACGTAACGAAAACGAAAAATTTTTCAAAACAAAACGAAAACGAAAAATTTTGCCGTGTTTTTCGTTTTCGTTGCGGCAGATACATTGAACCGGAAAGAATGCTAATGAAACAGCAATTTTTTGTTTTCATTTTTCGTTTTCGTAACGAAAACGACAACGAAAATGAAAAATTTGCAAAAAAAACCCCAACGAAAACGAACTGAAATGGACCCCCTAAATGACAAACGACAAACGAAACACCATTTTTTTGAGTCGTGCCCATCTCTAATGGCTCCTATAACATTTTGGCCTATCAAGGACCAGGCACTGGTCCACTGGTCCGGCTCAAGCCAGCCAGCCAGCCAGCCAGCCTCCAGATGGCAGCACCCAACCATGGGGACCCAAGATCTGGTATGAACCAGGCGGCTGTGGAGCTGGTAGTTCTCTCGGTTGGAAACGAATGATCCTAGGCATTCTTCGGGAGAATTAGCCACGCAATGACGCCCAGCGGGCGGGTGGTGCTTACAGGTCTGAGCTCCTTTGCTTAACAAGAACGGACAGTCTCAACGCTCTGGTTGGCTCAACGGGGGCAGCACTTCAGATCCCAACCGGTGTAAACCCACACACTTGAACGTATGTGCCTTTGCACATTTTAAAGTGTGTTTGTACACCCTGGAAACAGAAATGCCGGCAGGACTTTGGTGGACGTAACCAAAGCCATCTTCTCGTTTTTCAAGTCAGCGCTACTGGTGGCAAAAATTTGTACAGTGGTACCTTGTATAAAGGAATTAATTTGTTCCAAATGAAATTATGTTGAGAAAATTTTCCTTTATACAAATTTCCCATAGGAATGCCTTGAAAACAGAGTAATCCCTAATCGCGACCATTTTTGTGTTGTACGGATTCGCCCCACAGGTGATTCTGTTAAGCAGATTTCCCCTATCTCCGGAATTTTTTATGTTGTACAGATTTTATGTTATACAAGCTGTTTGTTATACGAGGGTCCACTGTATTTCTCTCTCTCTCTCTTTCTGCCTTCCTTTCTTTTCTCCCCCCTCTTCTTTTGAGTTCAGGTGGCTTCATCCTGCTGGATGGAGAGTCCTTTGAGGTGAAAGGGAACTGGGAGAAAGGGTCCAAGGTCCCATCGCTGGGCTACGATTTCTGGTACCAGCCGAGGCACAACGTGCTAATGAGCACCGAGTGGGGGGTGCCGAAGTGCCTGGCCGGGGGGTTCAACCCGGCCGATCTGGAGAAAGGTGAGGCCTCCTCCCCTGTGCTGCAGCGGGGCGGGATTTTAAGGACAGGCGCCTCGAGCTCTGGTTTGGAGAAGCCCTGAACGTTTTGGTGATGCGCAGAGACTGCCACTCAAAGGGTTGTGGGGAGCCCAATAGAAGAGATCTGGCCTGGAAGAGTCAAGGAGAGCGGTCAACCTTCTGAGGGGCAGACAAAGGGCAGAGAGGTCCACATCAGGCAGGGTTGAGCTCGCAAGGGAAGCCCTCAGAGGACGGAGGGGGAGCTGAGACCCCCCCCCATCTCGCTCCTATGGGTCACCTTCACTGAGAATCCGTCCGCGAGACTGGGGGGTTTATATAGGCCCCCCGGTGGGTGAGGATTGGCTGTTGGAAGTCACCTGACAGAACACTCAGGCCAACCGCTGCGCAAAGGGGCGGGGATTCGGGCAAGAGCGCCAGCCAGGGAAGAGGAGGCGGGGTAAAAATACTCTAAACAAACAAACAAATAAATAAATAAATAATAAAAATAAATAAATAAATAAATAAAATGGTGATTTGAACCGACCTGCCAAAGCTTTGCCCACCATCTTCAGAAGCACTGATTGAGTCCGTGCGAGTGATGCAAGGTGCGCAGATGGCAACACTGCTCTGCGAAAATCACTGGGGAGGTGGGGGTGAGGTTTGGGCACCGGGAAATCAGTCATGTCATTTGACAACCAGCACCCGGAAGTGAGGTGAGGGTGATCCATGGGGGTTAGAGGTTGCAGAAGAGAAAGCGGATCCAGAACTAAACCCAGATTTCCCAATCTTTGTTTTTACATTTGCCTCCGGCCTCCGGAGGTTGCTACGGTGGGAACATTAACGTGTGGGACTGGACCACCCACGAGCTCATCCAGACCATCAACGTGGAAGACAACTCCATCCCCTTGGAAATCCGATTCCTCCACGACCCGGACGCCGCCGAGGGCTTCATTGGCTGCGCCCTCACCAGCGCCATCCACCGGTTCTACAAGACGAAGGTAACGGCGAGGGGGGGGGTGATCAACTAATCCCGGAGACCTGAAGTTCTGCCTTTGACTTCTCAAGTGACGGACCCAGGAGGGCAGAAATATATCTGATATACCATTTTTAGCTGGTTTTTATTATACATTCAGAGGCAGTCTTCTATTGAAACATGTGCATGGAGAAGTCGCCTCTCGCACGCATTGGCCGATCATTGGCTCCTTTCTGCTCCTTCGAATCAGGAGGTGGCCCTTGGCATGGCTCCTTCCCCTCCGGCCAAATGTGGGCACCCACGTTCTCCCAAGGCCACGACCTTTGACGTGGTCGTCTAGGGCAGGCCCAGCAAAAGCCTCATGGGGTGGGACTCTGTTCTTATGATCTGGCTGAAGGAAAGATGAATGGAAGGTTGTGAGATGGGAACAATCCCACATGGGTGAGTCCTGTTGAGCGATTAAACAGGCCTATGTTAAGGGCAGGTGTTTAGAATCAAGAGAGGAAACGATCTCTCTTTTAAATGGTTGTTCTTCTCGCAGGACGGGACGTGGGCAGCGGAGAAGGTGATTCAAGTCCCCAGCAAGAAGGTGAAAGGCTGGCTTCTTCCGGACATGCCAGGTTTGTTCAGATCTTGAAAGACAACAAGTCCTCCTTCATGAAAAGGACTTGACCAATGCTGATGGGCGGAATCCCTCCAGGCACACAAATCTTTCAAGAGCTGCTTTCCCGAGTGATCCGACAGGCCCGGCAAAGCGGTGATTCTCTCCCAGCGATGAGCTGTTGTTGTATTGTGTCATTACAGTCGTGACCGACCCTTCATGACTCCATGTCCATGGAGTTTTCTTGGCAGGAATACTGGAGTGGATTGCCAGTTCCTCCTCCAGGCGCCTACAGCACCTGGTATTCCCTGCTGGTCGCCCATCCAAGTACTAGCCAGGCCTGACCCTGCTTAGCTTCCGAAATCAGGCAGGATCAGATGTGCTTAGGGCATCTAGGCAGCCAGCGATGAGCCACAAAACCCAAAAGCAGACTTCCTGTGGGGGAAAACACAGGCGGCCTTTAAATCTTAAATGACTTCTGCTCCCAATGAAGCACCGATCATATCACTGACTCCGGTTCCCTGAGGAACACGGGAAGAAGCGTGCGGCTGTGCCCAAGCCTTGCTAGCAGTCTCTCCAGAAGCATCTGGTTGGTGAATGCGGGAATAGGTTTCTGGATAAAATAACCTTTGGGCCTGATCCACCATCATGGTTCTTCTTATCTTATTGACTTGCCTGAATACACCACCACCCTGCCACATCCAAAACAGCTTCCCTAACATCCTGCAAAAATCTTCTGAGACATTGGCTTGGCCTTTATGAGGAACAGGAAGCAGGACGACACAAAGCCGTTGGTTTAAAGTAGCCACACTCTCCTTAGGGTGATGATATATTCTGGTTTTTATCATGTATTTGTTTATTCTGACATTTGTAGATCACAGAAACCCATAGTTCAACAACAGTTCCATGCTGTGATTGCACAGTTAAGTTTTTTCCTCCTTTTTTAACGTTCTTCTTAAGGTCTCATCACAGACATTTTGATCTCCTTGGACGATCGGTTCCTGTATTTTAGCAACTGGCTTCACGGAGACATCCGCCAGTACGACATCTCCAATACTCGGGAGCCCAAACTGGTGGGCCAGGTAAAAGCAATCCTCCGTTGACTTACCACCTGAACCAGTAACATTTTTTTATCTTGTGTCAGTGGTTGACTTGTCTTTTAGACCAGCTCAGAAGCAGCAAGGGGAAAATCAAGACGTCGAAACAGAATGCAGCCGGGCGATTGAAAAAGAGTGACTCCAGAGATTCCGAAGAGGTTGCTTCAACTTATGGGGGCTGAATGAAATGCGTCTTAGCTGTTACTTTTGCCCTTCAGTCCAAGTCACCGCTCACTTTCCTTTTTCGTTTCTTTTTAAGCGTATTTGTTTCATCTTGCCATTTGTCTCCTGTGTTACCTTTAAAAAGCCGCAGTTAGCAAAACAAAACGAAAAATAATCACAAAACTCCTCCAAAATTGGATGCCTGCCACCACCCCCACCCCCTCCCGCATTCAGGCTCCACGTGCTTTGAAAGGATCCTGTCCCACAACTTTCTTTCTTGTGGTTTGAGGTTTGTTTGTTTTTAAAAGAACAAAAGGAACATAAAACAGTGAGCTCACCTCTTCTCATTTAACGCACTGGTATTTCTTCTCAAGGAGACATGTCCCAACACTGCTGATGCCCGCAGTCGGACTGTCACGCGCAGACTGTTATGCTGAATCATTGAAACATAGGGCGCTTTTACACGGCCTATAAAATCCGCTGACAACTTAAATTTGGACCAGAGATCGTGGGGTTTGTTCCTCTTCCTGTGTTCCCAGTCCCACTCTTCCGCACTTCATTGCTCCTGTCTGCGGTGAGGGGAGGGAGAAAAAAAGGGAGAAAATAAATCAGGCTCACCTCCGCTCACCTCCATCTGCAGTCCAGAGCAGCCCCATACGGATTCCTGTCTCTTAAAGGGGCGGCGGGGACAAAAAAACAAACAGAAGGCGAAGGGAGCCTGGCATCCACAGCTTTACAATCCGCATCGGAATTTTTTTTACCTCCGGAGACCAGGTACTTCGAAAGTGCGCTGGGGCGCGCTTAGGTGGGCGTGGTCGTACCTTATTCCGCAGCTGGTGGGAAAACAATCTTAAGCTCCGCATCTGGGAGCCCTTTGCCTCGGATTTTAGGGGTCGTGTAAAAGCAAGCATAGAAGCATAGAAGAGTGGAGTTGAAAGAGGCCTGTTGAGTCCAACCCCCTGCTCCATGCGGAAATAGAGATCCGAGGCTCTCTGCCAGGTGGTCGTCCCAATTTCTCTTCCATGCCTCCAGTGTTGGGAGCACTCACCACCGCTTCAGGTCCACTGGCTCCGTCGCCATGCCGTTCTAATAGTTCAGAAGTTTTTTCCGATCTTCAGCCCAAAGCCGGGTTCTCTTAACTTGAGCCCCTTTGTTGAGCATCCTGCAACCTGGGATGGTCAAGAACAGATCATGACATGCAAGCTGGTTGATATGGGACAGGGCAGCTCTTACGTTTCACTGGTTCTCCACCAGAGAGAGTTTTAAAATGGATGTGAATTCTTTTCAAGACTAGCCTGCTTCCTTTCAGGCGAGGCATCTCCTCTTCGCAAGGAGCTCCGGAGCACCTGCCGCCACAACCACAAAATAATAATAATAAAAATAATAATAAAAAAATAAAAAAACCAAAGCCCCACCTAGGTTTGCCAGGCAGGCAAAGGGCACAGTAATGGAGATCCATCGGGGCGAGTGATCATCAATTGCCCCACCGACATCTTGTTGGATCCTAAGCTGGTACAGTGGTACTTCGACTTACGAATTTAATCCGTTCCGAATGCATGCTCTTAAGTCGAACTACTCTTAAGTCGGGGTACCTATCGAAAAAATTGGAAAAATAAGTTTAAAAAATGAAAAAAATATGAAAAAATACATTTGTAAGTCGATCAGACCATATCTAAAATTTGTAAGGCGGCAGTTAAAATGCCAACAGTTTTCTGCTCTTAAGTCAAACTGCTCTTAAGTCATAGAATCATAGAACAGAGAGTTGGAAGAGACCTCAAGGGCCATCCAGTCCAACCCCCTGCCATGCAGGAACCCCGATCACAGTATTTCTGACAGGTGGCCATCCAGCCTCTGCTTAAAAACCTCCAAAGAAGGAGACTCCACCACCCTCCATGGCAGCATCTTCCATTGCCGAACAGCTCTGTCATGAAGTTCTTCCTAATGTTTAAAGTCGAGCTGCTCTTAAGTTGGGGTACCACTGTATTTCCTCGCAGGTGTTTCTAGGTGGCAGCATCGTGAAAGGAGGGCCGGTCACGGTGATCCAGGACGAGGAACTGGACTGCCAACCTGATCCGTTCATCATCAAGGTACGACATGATGACAACATTGTCTCCTTTGGTAATGATGGATTACACTGATCTTATTCTTCTCCTTTCAGACATGTCAAAACCCTGCTTCTCTCTCTGCCTGACTTTTTGAGATAGTGTTTGGCGCCCAAGTGAACCAGCAGCGGTTTGCAGCAGAGTGGGAATTTGAACCAAGATCTTCCTCTGGGTTATCCGATGCTCCAACCGCTATTATACCACACTCCCTCTAAGCTTTAGTTCTCTTCTCTGCAGCCTCCTCGTCCTGTTAAATGAGCCTGTGCATTACACCCCAATAATCCCGAGTGAAGTCTAGCATTGTTAGATTTCAGTCCTGCTGGAAACCTTGATTTCCCTTGCTGTTTAAGTACACTGGCCGGCCGGCTGGCAGGCCTTCCACTGTCCAGTTATCCAGGCTTCCCCAAGAGTAAAAAGCATCAGATAAGATTCGTGTAGCACTTAGCACCATCAGCACATCTGGTAGCAAGAAGTTCCACAAGCTCCTTGAAGAATTGGAGGAAGTGCCTCTTGTTGTTTTTGTTGTTGTCATTATTGTTTTTTCTGCCAGTTTTATTAGGCAGTTCCAAGTTCTATATCGGCTTAAGGGCAGGGGGTGGGGGACTTTCAGTCCTCCAGATGTTTTGGACTGTGATTCCCAGAATTCCAAGCCTATACAGCCAACAATAAAGGACTGTGGGAGTTGTGGTCCAAAACGTCTGGTGGGTCGAAGGTTCCTCACCCCTGGGGTAAGGTTAAATGGCAACAGCCTTTCTTATTCATCCACTCGTCTACCTGCACACATATTTAATCCTCTGGCCACAAACTGCCATGAATTCGTCCAGTCCTCTTTGAAACCCTCCCAGCTGGCAGCCAGGGCTGTATCCTGTGGCAGTGAGTTCCACAGTTCCATAGGTATGCAAGAGTAGAGAATGCAGTGCCTCCCCCTTCTGTGGCAGCTCCGTCTCATTCATTTCTGGCTCCTCTTGACTCGGCAGGGGAAAAGGGTTCCAGGGGGACCTCAGATGATCCAGCTAAGTTTAGACGGAAAGAGACTTTACGTGACCAACTCCCTCTACAGCGGCTGGGACAAGCAGTTCTACCCTGACATGGTCAAGTGAGAAGTTTTTCTTTCTTTCTTTTTTAAATGACAAAAAAGTCCATTTATTTAATG
This sequence comes from Phrynocephalus versicolor, assembly GCA_023846285.1. Taxonomy (NCBI): domain Eukaryota; kingdom Metazoa; phylum Chordata; class Lepidosauria; order Squamata; family Agamidae; genus Phrynocephalus; species Phrynocephalus versicolor. The sequence goes on from JAHTLZ010000235.1 coordinate 1,466,898, forward strand.
CTTATTTATCTAAGCTGCCACCGTGTAGACGGCGCCAAGAATCTGTTTGCGACAGTGTAGAAGGCCGTACCTTTTGGGCATCTTTCTTTGTCAAATCTGGGGAGAGGCAGCATCCAGCATTATCAAGATGTCTTAGCGGAGCTCAGCAGGGTGGGGGGGGACGGCAGGGTAAAGGCAGCTTAGCGCTGGATCACCTATGGACACATGTTTAGAGGTGTCCATGTTTAGATGCCTCTCTCACTCACTCAGCTGCCGAGGAGGCCCCTGGTAGGAACATAAAACTAAACAACTCGACACAAACTCCCAAATAAAGAAGAACTGTCTTTCTGTAAACCTGGATTTCAAAACAGAAAAGACCGAATGATGAGGGAGACTTTTCCAGGTTATTTACACTTTCCCATTTTATCAAGGCCTTGGTACGCCTCGGGGATGTACATAATGGACTCAGAGCTTGGAAAAGCCACCTTCTGGACTCAAAAAACAAAAACCCCAGTGGTCTAATGGGTTGGGGGATCATGGATGTTGTAGTCCTGAGAAAGCCGTTTCCAGCCTTTGATCACGCTGCAGAGTGGTATAAAGCAGCGATGGCGGACCTTTTAGAGACCGAGGACCCAACACACACACACACACACACACACACACACACACACACACACTGCGATTCAAAACCCACAAATTTTTTGCAAAGTGCCAATACAACCATTGAACTTGAATCCAGGTGGCTGTGAAGGGGCGACGGCAGGTGCCCACAGAAAGGGCTCCGAGTGCCACCTTTGGCACCCATGCCATCGGTTTGCCAACACTGGTATAAAGTTTAGGCCCTCATCCAAAACAGTCACACACACACCCAACCATATGTTCTCTCTGATGGTGATTTTTCTCCTTCCAGGGAAGGCTCGGTCATGCTTCAGATTGACGTGGACACCACGAAAGGCGGCTTGAAAGCAAACAAGCTCTTCCTGGTAGATTTTGGGAAGGAGCCTGAGGGCCCGGCCCTGGCCCACGAGATCCGCTACCCAGGGGGAGACACCACCTCCGACATCTGGGTCTGAAGGAGGGTCCCGCGTGAGAGAGAGAGAGCAGAAGCCAGCTGCACATAAGCCAGGAGCCCCTTTCTCACTCCTTCCCTAACCCTGGGTGTGGAAATTTGGTGCAGGTGGGACACTGCCTTGATAAAATGGCAGCTTTCAGCCCCCTCTGGGAGCAGCTGGGTCAGCTACAACCTGCAATCAACCCCCCCAACCCAAAAAAAAATTTATTCTTTTCTCTTAGGTTGCCATTCCCAAGGGCAGCCCTCTCAACCTGAGAGTCAAAAGCAGGCCTGAAACTGATTGAAATGGTG
>JAHTLZ010000235.1:1468249-1491074 GCA_023846285.1 Phrynocephalus versicolor
CCCCCCCCCTCCACCTTCCTCACCCTTCCTTAAACTGGCAGACTCTGGGCCAATCCTCCTCCCGTTGCTAGGCAGATTTCCCCGAAGCGCTAACCAATCGGAAGGCCCAACCCGGTTGTATCCGGGTGGAAAAACACCCGGCAGCCAGTGGCATTAAAGAACAGCCCAGTATCTGGGCAGAACTTCCGTCTGCTAACCAATCAGAGAAAAGGAAAAACACACCGGCGCCGCCTCCCCGCCCTCCCTTCCTTCCCCGGGCTGATACTTTCTTTTTCTGTTTTTATTTTGCAATAGGGAAACGCTTCGCGTGCGTGGCAAAGCAGAGGGTGGATGGTTGTTTTTTGCAAGCAAACTGGGACGCTCCCCTTAAGAAGCACCAGGACTGGAGGGCCGAAAGGCTGCAGTCGCAGGATTTATTAACCGGGGTGGGTGGGTGGGTGGAGAAAAATTATATATATTTTTGATCCCCGCCGACGTCAAGATGCAGTTTCTACGGTTCTAACCCCGAATTTCCTAAGAAGAGGAATCGCCATTCTTTAGGTGAGCGGCACTTTTAAATCTTGAGATCTGACAATGTCTAATGCAGGTTGTGGAGCATCAGAAGATTTTTCCCCCCCGCGTCAGTTTGGGGAATTAAAAAAAGAGGGAAATAGTAACGGAGATGAATATGCACGAAGTATCTCCGAATTAAACTCGGAAACTGATCTCCTAAAGTTAGGGAGGCTTCAAAAAAAAATCTTTGCAAAAAAAAATTCGCTCTGAACGGGATGCGATCTTGGAGAAGCGTCATGCTTTTAGAAAGTGGCTTTGTTTCTTTTTTTAACCTCCCCTCCAAAAACAAAGCGGAAGAGAAAAGAAAATAAGAACAATTTAAGGATGTTGGAAAAACAACGGGTCGTTGGCGACCTCGGCTTCAAACCAGCATCCGACGGTCTCTTTCTGTAATAAAATGCATGCTTGTCTCCTCCCAGCTGCTCGGATTTTGAATTTCCCTCTTCCTGAAATTCATTTTTTCCCTTGCTGTTGCTGCTGCTGCTACTAGAATCGCCTCTTGGGCATTTGCAGAGTGCAAGGGAATTTCCCGCGCATGTCAAGGAGGCTTTGGAGATTTCTTTTTTAAAATGATCCCAAATTCCCTCCCCAAGATAGAGGTAAACGGCTGGAAGAAATAATGCAGAGCCATGCCTGTTTTTCTGGAGGGGAAAAAAAAAATAGGAAGTGCAGGAGAAATCGGAGGACGGGGGGGGGGGGGGGCGCATGAAAGGCCTCTTGCCACCCATGATGCACCTGGATAAGGAGGTGCCACATTTGAAGATCTGACTTAATTCCTTATGGGAAGCAAGAATTTAAAGTAAAAAAAAAAACAAAAACCCAGGCCATCGTGTTTTAAGGGTGCAACTGCAGGAAGGGCAGCCTGGGTGCAATTAATCCTGCCTCCGACCCTGCATTTCTCAGTAAGGATGAGGGCCATGTGACCCTCCAGAGGAAACTCAGTGTGGATTATGGGTATTGTAGTTGTGCATCTCCTGGAAAGCTACTTGGCCCTTGAGTTTTTACAAGTTGACCCCTTTTCTGGCCTTTTAAGACAGTCATTGCAGTTGTCTGCCCCAAGGAGTATGCCTGGCTCTACTCCACCTTCTTGGGGCCACCCTGAGGACATCAAGGGCCCCACCAGTGGGCAAAAAAAAAAAGGTTTGTTGAGAATCTGGGAAGCTGTGGAGTATGGGACTTGGTGTCTTTCTTGAGTCAGGCTGAATGAATCTTTATTTACGGTTCTTAACAAATCAATAAATACCAAAATATCAATTTGCCAGAATAAAACATTTTAAAACTTTTGATAAAAGCCACAAAATGCAAACAGGACTTGTTCAATAAATAGTCAATATCAGAAAGATAGATAAAATAATATATCAAAGATCGAGCCAACATCAAACCCCTAAGTGGAGACCACACTCTGTATACACAATGTTTTAAAATGTTTTATTCTGGCAAATTCAATTTTATTCTGGCCAATTGTTTTATGCTAGCAAATTGATATTTTGGTATTTATTGATTTGGTTAACAGCCATAAATGAGTCGGGCTGGAGTTAGAATTCTGTGTCTTCTCTCCTAAGAAGGCCAATGTTGGGTGTCCTGTTAATTAGCAAATATTTTTCTACTTGGTTGTTGGGCAGGGGGTAAGAATTCACCTCTTGACTTCCCAAAGCTTTAGAGAAGGAGGAGGCTGCCGGGAAAGATCCAGGGTAGGAACTTTTAACAGGTGCCGTGGGGCTGAGAAGTTGCTTCGGTCGGTTGTGCTTACTTCGTGCAAAGAGGCTGCTCGCCCATCTGCTCTCCCGTCTTGCCGGCGCAGTGGAGTGGCATTCTGTGTATGCTCTGAGGCTATGCCACAATCCAAGCTCAGCATCAGATAGAGAACGTAGAGATCTGTCGTTCCCATGCTGTGGGTCTGCTGCATTTCTCCAACACTGTCTCAAAATGTTTGCTTTTAAAATCTCCCTTTAACGAATGTTGTTGTTTTTTTTAAATCTTCTCTTCAAGGCTGGTTTGTTCACTTGGGCAATCATGGCCGTAAACCCAGCCTTGGCTCCCTTCACGACCCCCTGAGCCAGCTCGGGTGCAAGGAGTGCGCTGGGGCAGTCACACCCTGCAGAGCCGGCGTGCTAAGGAGAACAGGGCACGCAGCTCATTGGATTTCCTGCCCGGTGGCCGTCAGACTGGTGTGCCGGGAGCTGAGATTTCAGGCAGGCTCAGGAGCGCCTCCTCCTTGGGTTGCGTGCTTGCCCGACCCCCCAAGTGGGGCTGGTTTCTCAATTTGAACTCAAGAACTGCCCGCCATGGACGACGACAACGACCTCTGTGCGAAAATCGTGGAAGACGGGAGCGAAATGTCGGAGGCAGACGTGGAAAGTGCCACCGCCGAGCCGAGCACTTTGCTGCAGAAACTGAAGAGTAGTATCTCGTAAGGGGCACTCCTGACCCTTCTTCCCCTTCGACCCGGCGGAGCGTTTTTGGGGAACGGCACCCATCGTGTCAGAAATCAGGGGGTCATTTGGGGTTGGGGTGGGTGGGATGGGCAGAGGAGCCAAGCCTAACCCCAGAAAAGGCTTCTCTGCGGGAGACAGCTCCATGAACCGGCGGAACTGCCTGCCACTGGATGTGCCGACGGCCATCTATCTCCCAGAGGTTCTTGGAAAGAGAAGTAGATAAACCAAGAGGGCTCGGAGGGTGGACGTGGACTGAAATCCTAAGGCGTGCGTTGTCTTTTCTCTGTTTCTAACAGGAAATCAGTTCAGAGCAAAGTTGACTGCATCCTGGTGAGTGATCAGCCGGATCCCTTTTAAAACTCTCTTGAGATACTTGATCTCCCACATCCTTGCACCCCACGCATACAAGAGCCCTGTTAGGGTTGCCCGGTTCCCAGCCAGCTCCTTCTTCTAGGGCAGTGCTGGTGAACCTATAGCACGGGTGCCAAAGGTGGCACTCGGAGCCCTTTCTGTGGGCACCCAACATCACCCCTTCACAGCCACCTGGATTCAGGTTAAATGGCTGTATTGCAGGCGTGTCCAAACATCAGGCCTCCAGATGTTTTGGAACACAACTCACACAGTCCTTTGTCATTAGCAGTCTAGGCTTAGAATTCTCGGAGTGGTGGTCCAAAACATCTGGAGGACACCCCTGCTGTATTGACACTTTGTGGGAAAATTACTGGGTTTTGAATTGCAGCTTGAGCACTCAGTCTCTAAAAGGTTCGCCATCACTGTCCTAGGGGAAGCCCTTCAGGTCCAAACCAGCAGGCCCGTGTTCAAGTGTTGCCGTGCCTTGCTCCAGACTAGATTCCGGGCCTCTTCCTAGGTGAGAACACAGCCCTGGAAAGCTGTTGCTGGCAAGCCACTGTGAGCAGCCTTTAGTTCTTGTTGCATTCAGAGGCAGAATAATTGCAACACTTTGTCCAAGTAATTCTCTGGTGACTTTTCTCTTTCTCTTTTTATGATGCAAATGAACCTCAGTGTTTAACCTTTCGCTGACATTTGAGTGTGTCTCTCTGTCTGTTTTTCGGTCTGTTTTTCTCTCCCTCCTTCCTTCTTTCCTGCTCTGCCATAACAGCAAGATGTCCAGAGGTTCTCCGATGATGCCAGACTTTACCTCTACCTCCAACTGCCTTCGGGCCCAAGTTCAGGAGAAAAAAAGTGAGTGACCATCTTTTACATGCCACTTTTCCTGACCGCTGGAGCTTCCAGAGTGATTTATATTGTATCACAATACACATTTAAATTATTTTTAAAAATCAAGATAAAAAATATTGTTTAAAAGTAAGTTCAAATCATTCTTTAGAAGCATTTTGGTTATTGCGTGCTCCTTCACTTGAGTGAAAATTCTTTTTTACCCCCTGGATCACGTGAAACTGAAATAATTGGCAAACAACATGAGGTGGAGATAAGAAATTCAAGTAGATAAAGTTGTTTACATCTTGCAGATTAGCATTTAGCAAGCTCTAGATCTGCTTGCAAATACTGGTAGTTTGCGAGTTGATAGCAGAAATAAGTGTGCAGTAAAACGGAATGTTTTCTAGGTAATTTAGACGCTTGATAGGTTTTTTGTGCAGCAGAAGCAAGTGTACCCAAAAGATGTAGACAAGGGATGATCCATGCTGGAGACTGTAACTCTGATTTGAGAAGAGTTGGGCATCTGAGTGAGTGCTCATTCATCAAAAAAACAAAACAAAACAAAAATAAAAATCAAAGGCCAAAAGTTGTGACACCTAGAGACTAAAAAGTTATGCCACCTAAAGACTAACTTTTGAGCTACAATGTATTTGGCTCCTTCCTTGATCGAGTAACTCAAATGTTGCTTAAAATGAAGATTAAAGGGACTTACAGGGCTCCAGGGGCAAGCTGGGACGTGTGGTGGAGCAGTGTGTAAAGGAGTGGTTCTCCACCTGCAGGTCCCTAGATGTATCTGGACTGCAAATCCCAGAAGTCTTGATCACTAGCTGAGCTGACCAGGATTTCTGGGAATTACAGTCCAGGAACATCTGGGGACCCACAGGTGGAGAACCATTGGTGTAAAGCAGGGGTCCTCAAAGTTTTCAAACAGCGGGCTGGTCCACCACCACCCAGACACCACTGGGGGGCGGATCACGGTCCAAAAGCAGCTGCAGAGGCTGGCTTGCTCACAAAACAGGGGGTAGGTGGGGGGGGGGTTGCAATTGGTCCCCGAGGCTGGATTCAGGACCTTGGGGGGGCAGGCACATCCGGCCCCGGGGTCTTAGGTTGAGGACCCCTGGTGTAAAGCAACACCACACGCTGTCACAGGCCAGCTGGAAGGAGCATTTATTCATGGCGATCTTTCCTCTTGGCTCTGCCAGCCTGGATCTCGCCTCTTTGAGCTCCGCCGAGCACATGTATGCTTGCACGTGGATCCAGAATCACCTGGAGGAGTACCCGGACACCTGTCTGCCGAAGCAGGACGTGTACGACGCTTACAAGTAAGGGCCTGGGGGTCGTCACTACCCCAGGTGGTGTGTGTGTGTGGGGGAGGAGCAGCAGCCTTGGTCCTAAGGAAGCTAAAAATTGCCTTTTTCTTCTCTCCCCTGACAGGCGCTACTGCGATAACCTTTGTAGCCGGTCCCTGAGTGCGGCCAATTTTGGCAAAATCATCCGGGAGATATTTCCGAACATCAAAGCGAGACGCCTGGGCGGCCGTGGGCGATCAAAATATCCTTCCCGTGTATGATGTCGCAACGGGTGGGGTGGGGTTTGTAAGTGGGGTCGGTGGAAGGGGACTCCCTGCCCTGTATAGAGAGTCATTTCTGCCCCTCCCCAGACTACCCGCGGACCTCAAAATGAGAGATCTACAGATGCTAGTTTAAACACTCACATGATGGTCTTAATTCCCAGTGTATGGCTATGAATGGATCTTTCGGTTATTAACCAAGTCAAGAAATACCAAAATATCAATTTGCCACAATAAAACGATTTGCCAGAATAAAACATTGCATTTGCCAGAATAAAACATTTTTAAAACATTGTAAAACTTTTGATAAAAGCCACTAATTACAAACAGGACTGTTATAGAAATAGTCAATATCAGAAGGATCAATAATATATCGAAGATCAAGCCAACATCAAAGCCCAAAGTGGAGACCCCACTCCATATAGTCATCAAGAGCCAGAATTACTGGCAGTCATAAGCCTACGTACAACGACTGCAGCGGTGCAAAATCTGGCGACGCAATTTGAAATCTGCTGGGACCTGGCAGAGAGAAGTAACTGCATAGAATTCGGCTGGTCTCCCAGGAAATTTGTCGATAACAGGTTGAATAAGTTCTTGATGTAAGTCCAGTGTGTGGCTAGTTGTTCGTTTTCAATTTTTGGGGTTACAACACACAATGTGACACACACACCCCGGTCCCCTGACCGGGACAAGGATTTATATTAAAGGTAGACAGCTCCTGTGTCTGCATCAGTTACTGAAGGTGCTGTCCTGTATTAGGCTGTGAATATGAAGCCAGTATTGCCTTAGCAAGGTTATGCTCCTTCTTTCCTGCCTCTGGATCATAGAGAGGAAAAGAAGCTTGCTTGGTAATCCCATTTGCTGTTTCAGAGCATCGGCCATAATTTGGAAGGGTTTTTTTTTTTTTAAAAAAAATGCTGGCAACAAATTATTTTGTCATGAGCTACACAAAAACAATACCTGGTTGTTGTTTTTATAAAAAGGAACTTTCCAGCTTCAGACTGCGAGAGAGCAGGTTCCTTCCACAAGTATTTGACACCTTTAAGAGACGAAAGGTCAAACCATTGCATTTTTGGAAATGGGCATTCCTGTTTTTGAAGCCAAACCTTGACACCTTTGGCAGCTATTCCCTTGTTTGTTTGCTTCATTTTGTTTTCTTTATAGGCCACCTTCCTGGTGGCTTCAGTGTCTTAACAGACAGAAAATGAGTGTGGCCTTTGGATACAAATGCAGAAAACAAAAGGAAAAAAAAACACAGGCCTTTGGCTAATCTCCTTAACCCAGCCTCCAACATATTGCTACAGCGGGATACGGAGGAAAACTGTGGTCAACATGCCCCCTCTGCCGAGCCTGGATCTGAAAGAAACGGAGATTGTAAGCCCCGGGAAAGGGTTGCCGACGCATCCGTCTCCTTGTGTGGATGCATGAGTGTGTTGGGATTTCCAGAACCAAAGGGGACCGACCGCTAGCTCAGCTACCCGTTTCTAGTAGCAGAGCCCCTGGGACATCACGTGTCAGGCGCAATTGTGGAAAGGGGTTTAATCCCCAGCCACCGGGGTTTCAAGGCAGACCACTGCTGAACACAGAGGTCTCATTTGGCCTGTGGGTAAATCAAGAGTTCCTCTGTGAATCTGCCTCATCGGTCTTTTTGTAACCTCCCACAGGCTGGAATATTGTAAGGTGGCCTAAGGACACATCAGCTCCTACAGCACTTGGAATGCTTGCATATCCTTATAGAAGTGGGGTTGATGGGATCCCATACAGCTGGGATGCCAGACCCACCTCCATCCCACGGTGCTGATCCTGGCCCAGCCTCTCCTCTGACAGACGTGTCTGCTTCAGCCAGGGCTGCGGAGAGGAGGAGGTGGAGAACGCTTGCGATGGGGTCTTCCTTCTTCCCCCTGCAGCCGGACCGGGCGGAGGTGGTTCAGGCCTACAACGACGAAGTGATGGACGCGGCCTGCGCTTTGACCTGCGACTGGGCTGAGAAGATCCTCAAGCGCTCCTTCAACAACATCGTGGAGGTGGCCCAGTTCCTCATTCAGCAGCACATCATCAGCTCCCGGTCAGCCCACGCCGACCTCGTGATGGCCATGGTGGTCTCAGGTACGGCCCCTCTGCCTCTCCCTCAGGCGGGCTGCAGAGACCCCCAAACTTGGGGCCAGAAGCACCACCCGAATTCTGAAAAGGGGGGGGGCACGCTTTGTGGTTCGGTGGAATTAAAAAGTGTTCGTGGAATTCCTTCCAGGGAGGTCCCACTGTTGTGTCCCTCTGGGGAGATGCTCAGAACGGTGGCTTGGTGCACTACGACTCCCAGCGTGCCCGAGATCGGGTTGTGTGGGAATTCTGGGAATGGTAGTCCACAGAAAAAGAGGAAATGTTTCAGCTCTCCTCTAGGGACGGCAGTTGAAGAGCATTCATGGCTTCAAAGTTTTCATTTCTAAACTTCTTTGGAAAGCTCTACTCTAGGCCTGTTTCAACAGCTGGAGAACAGAAGGAGAACTGGCGAGAGAAAAGGAAATGTTTTGAGATTTAGAAGCTTTTCGGCATGGGTATTAAAGACTATTCCACCGGAGAGTCCTCTTTGGTATAGGCGGAAGCTATTTAGTCTGGTTTTGTGACTCTGTCTTTTTGGTTGCAGAAGATGCAGAAGGCCACAGGGAAAAGAGGCCCGCTCAAAATGCGAAGAATGAGCTGGAAGCCTCCGAGAGCAGTGCAGCAGCCAAAGGCCAGCCGCAGGCAGAGAAAAAGCCGCCCCGAGTCGAGAAGTTGGAAGCGAAAAGATGTTCGGTGAGTTTCAGTTGTAAGGACGGAGGCGCTGGGCGAGAGCCATGCCAGGCCCTCTTAGAACATAAGAACATTAGAAGAGCCCTGCTGGATCAGACCAAAGGCCCATCTAGTCCAGCTTCCTGTATCTCACAGTGGCCCCACCAGATGCCTTTGGGAGCGCATGAGACTAGATCTCTGTCTCCTGATACCACTCCCCTGCCTCTGGCCCTTGAGGTACCCTGGTTTTAAGCCTGGAGATGACACCTCTCCCCTCATGGTTTGTAACCTGTGATGGACTTTTCCTCCAGGAATCTGTCCAATCCCCTTTGGAAGGCATCTGTTCCCTCCGCCCGAAGACGGGGGAACTGCAAAATTCAGCTTGAAGGGGAAGCAATAAAAACCCATTCGTGGGCTTTCTTGCATCCCTGTCAAGTGGGGAGTCGGCCCTCTACGGCCCTCTGTTCGTTCAGCCATGGAAGCCCAGGGTGGAGGGAGCAGATTTCGCCTCCTGAGGCTTACAGGAGTAGGCAGAGTACAGCAGCCAGGAATACGCGTCCAAGGCTTACGGAGGTTGTAGCAATCAGACATGGTTTCTCAGCCCTGAGAGGCACGGAGATCTATTTTCTGTGAGTCATCAAAGGCCAGAGCATCCTTTCCCTGTGCCTAATCCTACCAAATCCCTCTTTTCTTTGCCTTTTTAGACTAAAGCAGAAAATAACTCCAAGTCCTCAACGGCACCCCCCAGGAGTGAAGCCAAGAAGCCCGCGGACGCTTCTGCCAAGCCAGCCAGTAGCCCGCAAGTCAACGCCTTGGTGGCCCGCCTGCCGCTGCTCCTGCCCCGCGTCCGGGTCCAGCCGGGGGATCGACTGGTGGTGTCTCCAGCGGCGGCGGCCGTCCACGGGCCTCCCCCTGTTTTGGCACCGAAGATCACCGCCACGCCTGTGGGGGGCACGGTGAAAATGGCTCTCTCTGTGGGCCCACCCACGTCCTCAGCGCTGCTGGCCCCAGCTGTGAACGGCGGGCCCAGCCTGGTTGCCCCACAGAGTGCCGTGCCAGTCATCAACATGATGCCGGTCATCAACGTGGCGGTGCCTCCCCCTCCTCCCCCTCCCCTCACCGAGATCTCCCCCAAGCCCAAGAGCGCCCCAGGTGGCGGAGGGGTGAACGGGTGTGAACCCGGCCGGAGCCCTTGCGAGCTGCCAAAATCCAAGCCGCCCTGCAAGCGACCTGCCGACGCGCCCGGGGAGGTGGCTGTGAAGAGGAAGCGCGGACGACCCCGGAAGGAGCCGGAAGAGCCGGAGAAGAAGCCCGACCAAGAGGGGCCGCCCGGAGCCAAGGAGAGCTTAGGTGTCATCGCCCTAAGGGTGGGCAACGAAGCAGGTGCCGCACCTTTGCCTTCTGATGGCAAGGAGGGGCGAGGCGAGAGCCTCAAAGGAGAGTTTCCCCCTGTGGGAGTGGCCCAAGGGCAGCCCGCCAAGGACACCCCTGGAGGGGAACCCTTTCCAGTCCACCCCCTCGTGGTCAGTCCTCCTGCCAAGCCCGTCGTCCTGCCCTCCCAGGTGAGTGTCATCAAAGGCTGGCAGCCTGCCCCTCCCCTCCGGGTCAAGGAGCCCGGAAGTGTCTCCCAGGAGCCCGTGCGAGCGGCCAGGGGGGCGCCAGCGCCAGTGCCAGGGAACTCGATCGGGGCTGCCGCAAGAAGGGACTTGGAGAAACTGGAGAAATACAGCCCACTGGATCCAGACCTTCAGCCCACGGATCTTTCCATGGGCAAGGGGCGCCTGGCGTCCTCCAAGGGCCGGCCAGGTGGGTCCAGCTTGCCACCACGCGCCACGCATTTGCTCCAGGAAAAATCGGGAGAAGCATCGAGTCCCCCAGTAACATCAGTACCGGCCCCCAGCCGGTAACAATCCACCTCCCCCCCCCCTTGCTGTCCTGGACCACCCCCACCCCCCACTGTGTGTGTGTGTGTGTGTATCTCGACACCAGGCTTTCCTTTTCAGAGGTATCCCAATGCCGTTTGCTTTGCCAAATCCATTGCACGCATGTAGAAAGAAAAATAACCAAAGCCACGAGCTTGCTCTCAGCCCTGTACATCCATTTCCACAGTCTTGAGACGCGACTTGGCACCCGTCACCCAGCCAGCCAGCCTCACCGATCATCCACCTCGAATCATCCTTCCCACCACCCCACCCCACCCCCATCTCCTGATGAAAAGTGGAAGTGGGCCCCTGGTATGTTTAGAATTTAGTTCCACCTGCCCCTCACCGATGCAAAACGTAGCGGAGTATCACCGGCAAGAGTCAAATAATGGCACAGAAAGGGAGCAGGTTTTCCAAGACAGGCATAAAACCCATTTATTGGAGCCACCGTGCACTTTCAGAGCCAGGGACAGGGCGGAAGAAAGTTCCTGCACATTTTGAAAGTCAAGGTGGAAATTTCCGGGTCTCGTGTGTGTGTGTGTGTGTGTGGAGAATGGTGCTTCACGTGGAAATTCCCTACCCCTTTGCGCGGACGCTTTTATCGACAATCATCTCCCTGCCAGCACCCCAAAGACGTCTCTTGTTAATTGCTAGAGCTTCCACTGATGTTTAAAACAAACGACGGGGTTGCCCTAGCTCATTCGTTGACTTGTTCCGAGCGGAAAAACGAATCCTCCTCATCCCCTTTCCTCTCGTTAATGTTCCCCCCCCCCTTTGTGGATTTGGCTATTAAAACACTGAATAAACATTCACACAGATTTTTTTAAAAAAATAAGTAAATGGTTGTATGGCTTCTGGTTTACTCTTGTCCTGGACGAAGGTGCACGCTTCTTGGGGCTGGAGAGAGGGTCCCCCCCCCCCGGTACTCTCAGCAGGCCAAATGGAGGCAACTGGGACTTCTACCCCACCCGTAATGAGCCTCCATACCAGATAGGGCCTGTGATGTGCCCAGGCAGCTCTTGGCTACTTGAACATTTCTGGTGGGTTTATAACTTGGGATGCTCTTGTCCTCTCAGGCACAAAAACCACGGACCCATCTAGTTGGGTGGTGCTTTCTCCAAGGAGCCATTCGAGTCCCTCAGGCCTAGAAGAATCTGCCTTTTATACCGAGTTGGAGCAGAGAGGTCTTAAGTCCAATATTCACTCATCGGCAGTACTATCCTGTTTCTCTGAAAATAAGACCTCCCCCAAAAATAAGCCCTAGCAGGATTTCTATGGGTTTGTTAAATATAAGCCCGACCCTGATAATAAAACCTAGTGATGGGCCTGGCTATGGTTGTGTGCAGGGCTGACATTCAAGCATATTATACTTAATAAAAGTAAGACATCCCCTGAAAATAAGCCCTAGTGTGTCTTTGAGAAAAAATAAATATAAGACAGTGTCTTATTTTCGGGGAAACACAGGTATCCTCTGGGCTTTGATGCTATTGCCTCTTCGGACCACAGGGCGTCACTCGACAACCATGCCACAGCACAGCATTCAAAAGAGCTCACCCCCGTTAAAAATGCAGGCAGCTCTTTTGCTCCGGTGGAGGGAAATTCCAGTGTTTTTCAGCCCTGCCTGCCTGCTCCCTGTGCCAGGGAAGGTGAGGTCTGCACTTGCCTTGAATCTCCCAGGGGCTGATGGTGTAGCCCGTGGTTTCTCAGCAGCGACCGGAAAAAAGACTGCTGCACGTGCCCTGGGGACCCCTTGGCATGGCAGGTACAGGCGGTGGTGGTTGTGAGAAAGGGGCGTCCCCTTGTTGTGCAGGTGCCAAGCCGAAGGGGCGCGTCTTCTAAGTGTGTGATTGCAGTCTCTTTCTACGGAGAGCTGAGCCCAGAGGCTGCTTCCCACTCCACTGGAACGCTCCAAAATCAAGCCATCGCACAGGAGCTAAATGTTATTTATTATTGTTGTCTTTCTGTTTTCATGTTGTAAACCGCCCGGAGTTCCTTCGGGAAGACGGGCAGTATATAAGCACCCAAATAAATAAATAAATAAATAAATAAATAAATAAATAAAATGTAAAGCTAGGGTTCCCAGCTCTACCCCCCTCCTCTCCAGCAGTTGGGGGTTTCTATGGAGAACTGAGTGGAGAAAGGTGCCCTTTTTTCCCCTGTGGGGGAGGCAAAAAGTCCACCCTTCTAGGTCAGTGATGGCGAACCTATGGCACGGGTGCCAAAGGTGGCCCTCGGAGCCCTTTCTGTGGGCACCCGACATCACCCCTTCATAGCCACCTGTATACAGGTTAAATTACTGTATTGGCAATTTGCAAAAAAAAATGTGGGTTTTGAATTGCAGTTTGGGCACTCGGGCTCTAAAAAGTTCGCCATCACTGTTCTAGGTTGTCGGGTTGGCTTTGGTTTCTGAGCTGATGCCGGGAGCCAAATTGTCATGGTAGGAAAAAAACTGGGAGAGGGTTAAATGTTACGACTAGCCCCCAAATACATCAGCAGGCGGCGGGAGGATGATGTTTGCTTGGCTCCCACCATCTGTTTTGAACATTATGTCCCCGCGGAGGCGCATTCCAGAGGCCTGAATCAGCTCCGGCCGGCCCTCGCCAAAATCCAAGGTAAACAAGCCGCCTGAAATCGGATTCCACTTTGGCTTTATACCTGAATGCGCCCGGCCCAGCTTTTCAGGGAAAGGTGTAAGGCAAGTTCCAACATGCTGGAAACCAGCTTGGTGTGTGCGAGAGGAAGAGAATTCGTGATGCCTCCTCCCACCTCCAAGCCTCACCAATTCAAGGGTGCTTTTTCTCTTTCAACGGGGACTAGAACTAGACACGGAGCTTTAATGAGGAAGGGGTGGGGATTGTCTTTAGGCATATCTTTCTGGACATACACAGAGCATCTCCACTTCTGCCTGCAAAGGTTCCATGCAGAATGATAACCATTGTCTCACGTGGTATATTATGACAGACCCAAGGTCGGTCTCCTCTCAGATCTGGCTCGGCCCAGGCCCCCAACCTCCACCGGATCGCTCAAGAAAGTTCACTGGCACCTTACATAAGAAGAGCCCTGCTGGATCAGGCCAATGGCCCATCTAGACCAGCTTCCTGTATCTCACAGTGGCCCCACCAGATGCGTTTGGGAGCGCATGAGACTAGATCTCTGTCTCCTGATACTACTCTCCTGCATCTGGCCCTTGAAGGACCCTGGTTATAAGCCTGGAGATGACACACAATTCCATCCTGGTTTGTCACCTGGGATGGACTTTTTTTCCAGGAATCTGTCCAATCCCCTTTGGAAGGCATCCAAGCCAGATGCCATCACCTTGTTCTCTGATCCTTCTGCTGTAAAAGCGACACCTCCAGATCATCAGGTCCATCCGACCATCATGACTCGACGGCCATGAAGTTATCTTTTATTATTATCTCTCTTGCGTCTTCGTTCTGACTCAACCCTTTTAAAGCTACTCGGGCCATTTGTCACTGCCTGCTCACAGGTCTGTCGATGCCACCTGAGTTGAGTTCCAATAGGTTAAAAGTCAGAACTTGGCTTCACCCGGCAGTTCCGGCCACAGCCCTCTTAAGGTAAGGACGCTCCCCTTACTGCAAGGACGGGCTGGCCAAGATGAGATAACTCAGTGGCTCATCGTCCACATCCTTCCACCCCGCTCAAGGCAACAGGAGGAGAGATGTAAGAGGTGACGCACATCTCCTGAGCCAGGAGAGGCAGTGCTAGACTGGAGGAAAAAGCAGCCGTTCCAAATTTCAGGTTCTGCCTATGGACCAATAACATCTTCACTCCCTCCTCTGGCTCTCTACTTCCTTCCCCTGCCGCCACACACACACAAACACAAGCGCACACACATGCTGGGTGGCTGATCGAGAAGGGCCCCTGCCCTCTGACAGGAGCTGATCAAGCCAAACAGCCCGACAGCAAAACAAATGTGGTGAATCTGCTCACAGATGTGCACACATGCAGAAGCAAATGTGCTGGGTAAGCATGGCCCCCACCCTCCAGCAAACCGGGACCTCATTTTACTGGCCTCAGAAGGATGGAAGGCTGAATGAACCTTCAGCAGGCTACCTGGGATCGAACCCCGGGTCGTGAGCACAGTTATAGCTGCGGTACAGCTGTTTAACCCCTGGACCACAAAAGGGCTTATATACTATAGGCAGGGCATCACCCCAATGTGGGGGCAGGTGGGACAAGTTTAGGGAGTGGAGAGCCCATTTCTGGCAGAGCACTTTGGGGCTGGAGATTCCTTCCCACCCTCCAGTTCTGAACTCATCACCCGAGTGTTCTTACGTCCTAGCATTGACATGACGCAAGGTCCATCCACCAACTTCCGCAAGACCTCAACACAAAGGGAACCCCTGGCTTGTTGACAGAAGGAATGGCACTTCCTGCTCGAGTGATCTCATTTCCTTTTCCTGAAGAGCAGGGCGGCTGTTCCACAGAAATCCTTACCACATCCACTGCTTCTGATGAAACTCCTCCACTCCGGAGGAGGGGGGTGGATCAAGAACTATTATGCCACTTTTGTTTGTTTGATATATGCTCGGTGTTAAACGTATCCGGAATTTTGAAGCTGTTTTAACACCAGCCTGCCCTCCTGATACCATCACGTGCTGTTTTCCATCTCACCAAAAAGATTCTCAGCGCCTGATAGACAACACCTTCTATCAAGACTGCATTTTTGGGACAATGCTTTGATAAAGATAGCAAATTGCTATCGAAAGCTTAGCTCGTATATTTTTGTTTTAGTAGTGACCAAGAAAGGTCTCACCGAGCCGACTTTGGAATTTGTTTTTCTGGTCACACGGCTCAAACCAATTTTTTTCCTCCACTCCAGAAGCTTCGCTGGCTGCCTTTTATCCCTTGCTGCACTTGACAGATCAGCACGTATCTTGCCTAGGTTCCCCGGCACCTCACCAGGACTAGAAACTTGAGTGGCATTTTAAACCATGAATCATAAAATTCCAAATCCATCATCCTGCCTACAATAATTATTTAAAAGAAGAGGGAGTGGATAGGATTTGATATTTGAGCTTCTCCACTCCCCATGGGAGAAAGGGTGAGACTGTTCCCCCCCCCCCAAAAAAAATGGCAAGATCCCAAAGCTCTTTCTTGTCAGTAACAATAAAATACCAGGGGGCCTTTCTCCCGCTGCAGAACCTTGACCCCACTTGTAGGGCAAACAGAACAAGTTTACAAAACTTGGCTTATAAACAGAAAGGACATATCCAAGGTCTCGCTGGCAAAGATGATCTTGGTTACGTGCAAACTCTCACAGGGGAAGGAGGTGGAAGGCAGACTGCTTGCACCGGGGTGGAGCTGACCTTGAGGCCAGCCTGCAAGGAGGCATTAATATTGCCCTCGTCCTGGTCCCATCTCCGGTGGTGGTGGCGGCGGATTCAAATAGCTACAGCTCATGAGCAGCTAGGCCCTCTGTCTAAAAGCCAGGGAGGGAAGGAGGCAAACAGAGACCGGGGTCTGCGGAGGGTGGACCCGGTTAGGAAGCCTGCAGTGCTAACACAAAAGTTCAAGGCGGGTGGGAGGTTGCAGAGGAAACAATGGGACAGATCAAATGCTCAGGCTAATAGGAGTCGGGAGATAGGAGTTCTGGCCCTACAAGGGCTTTTCCTAGTGAGCCGAAGACAGAGACCACACCCCACAAGGGCACCAGAGTCATTAAACAAGCAGGTATACCTGCCAACCCACGACAACGCTGACCTGTGTGTGTGTGTGTGTGTGTGTGTGTGTGTGTGTGTGTGTGTGTGTACACAGCACACGGGTTTGTGCATTTCTAAAAGAAAACGCCAGTCTTTTCACTTTCGTTTCTGCCCCAGGCCAGAGAAACATTCCCCTCTCTCGTTTCCAAATGCCACATGGCCTCTAATCTCTCCAAACACCCCAAACGCAGCCGCACATCTGGCAGTCTTCTTGTCCCTTCTCCAAGGTCTACTGATCTGGGATTTCCAGACCGGCCAGTTCTGGTGAGGTTTTTACGAATTCAAACAAGATTTGCTTCAAAAATGACGTGGTAAGGACGTGGTAAGGACCCAGGACTCCAGGGCCGTAAGAAGTCAAAGGAGGGGGGTGTAGGGTTATGTGAAGCCACCCTGACATCAGCCACCACCTCCCTTAGGAGGGTGTCCCAAAAGCTTCAGGCAAGGTGCTGCCGAAATCCGTCTTCGGTGCGATACAGCAGGGGAATGGCCCTCATCATTGCCTGCTCTAGACCACAGAGAGGAAGGATGAAAAAACCACACCTGCATGTGTAGCTTAGGCCACCTCCCTGTGTTCTTTGGACTTCACTCCCCAGTCCTCTACGCCTCCATCATTTGCAAAGTAATTAAACCTCCTGACCTGGCGGCCCCCCACCCCCCCCACCCGTGTTTCTCTCAGGGACAAGTTCTCTGTTTCCTGCCCCCACAGTAGCAGGGCAAATCCTTGGCTCGTCCCTTCCTGCAGCCCTACGACCTGGAATGAGATGATCGTTAAACATGGGAATGGGACCAGGGGTACGAAAGGCCTTCTGGGAGGGAGGGAGGCCCTCCCTGCCTCAGAGGAGGAGATTGTAAGGAAACTGTAAGATAAGGTGCAAGATAAGAAGAGTCCTCAGGAACCGGATGGTTGTAACGAGTGTTTGTTAAATGCATCGACTCCTATTCTGCAAGAAGGCAGTACAAATTGTATTCTAGATCCGTCCCAATTGCATTTAAGGCATGTTTATTTTTTTCCTGCTGGCCCCGGAAGCGAACTACCTGGGAGGGATGACCTGAAAGAAACAGAAGACTTGTAATAGTGTTGATTCTTCTGAGCCACTTGGTTAGGTCTGGTACCAGCAAGCATCGTAGGGTCAACGTAGAAGGTTCCTTAAGCACACGGGGCCTCCTGAAGTACCGAAAGAGATCTTTTGACCAAGTTGACCAAGACTAGTTTCATTTACAAGGCGGATTACTCTGACCGTCCTGCTGAAGGAGTCATTGGAGCACCAACTCTTCGGGGACGACTGCAGGGCAGCTGGATATCCCACCCTGTTTGATCTCCAGGCTGGCTGTGTGTTTTAACACACATCATTTGACCTGCCAGATTCCACACGTGTGGAAACAGCCAAGCGAGAGAGTCAGTGGCAAGCGGAGAAATCTGGCTTCGACTCGTTCCAACCCCTGGCCCACATTTCACCACGGAGCTCTAGTCAAACTCCCTTCAACAGTGACATATCCAGTGCCGCCCGGGTGCCGTTGGCTTTACAAAACTTTACAAAAGCTGACAGCGCAGAGGCTGGGCTTGGATCATGGCTTGACATGGGCCTGTGCCGAGGGAACGAGTTCCATTCTCGTCCAGTCAGCAGGCACATCTTCTTGGTGTCTCTGTTTTTTGTTTTGTCGTGCGAAGGCCTTGCAGGAGCAGCAAAAGAAGAGACTCCAGCGTCAGCACCCACGGGGAGGACTCTGTGTTCCCAGCAACACGCAGTCTCTCACGCATAGCTGACCCATGGACTGCCCTGGATCCGCTGGGGTGAGCAATGGCAGGAACAGGCATGCAGGCTGAGCCTGCCTGGGTTATATAACCAGCTCTCCTTTCATTCTGGAGCAGAGCCCGCTTTGTGACAACGACCGGGCTTTTGTTTCTTAGAAAGAAAAGAAAGGAGATGGAGCACTGAAGCTCCCGCCTGCCCCACCCGCCCCCTCGAAGCAGACATCTGGCTACCCACCAGTGGGGGAAACTTCTTTCTTGTTACAGTTGGAGCTAACAGAGAATCCCTGGACACAGAGAGAGGCAGGCTGGCCAGTCCGCGAAAAGATGGGCACAGTTGAAACCCAGAATTTGGGACGTTGTGCCTGAACAAAAAGCAGAATTAAAAACAAGCAAACCACTCAGACTTTAGTGACTGATTGCAGGGCAGGACGTGGTTCTACAGGTTGGCCAGGAAAGAACCGGGCGTGGGTATCCCGAGCAAGCTGGGCCACGTTTCTTGGGTGGCGGCTGACATGTGTTTGGCTGGCATGTGCCCTTGAGACATATCTTTGCCCTCTTGCCTCTCCTTGGATAGCGTGTTTTCTTTCCCCAGAGAAAGGTTCGGCCTGAGTCTGGAGGTGTCCCTCAGGGGCGGGAGAGGAGTCTCCTTCATGGTCTCTGCCAGGGGAGCCTGCACCCCACATATTTCAACAGGTGTCCTCAAAAGGAGAGAGGAACGTGGAACTGACTTCTTTAAAGGCTCAGCTACGGAGTACACTGAGCTCCACCTTGCCCTGTGTCAGATCCAGGCACATACCATGGATGAGCCACCACCGGGGGGGGGGGGGGGGCAGGTGTCCTCAGCTTCACAGAAGGTCCACATTTAGTGGCCAGACAGAAGCAATGGGAAATGTTGAGGATCTTTGTTAGAGCAGAGCCGTTGTTTTTATGGGTGCCCCTGCAGGAAGACCATAGAGGGGACTGGGTCCATGTCTGGATTAGCAGCATGGGATATATGCACCCATGATGGTGTGCGGTTTTCCGCGAGACCCCCTTCGCTGCAGCGTGAGCTGGAGCTGCAAGAGAAGGCATGAGTTGGTGAAAGCTGGACAGGTGGGGCTCTGGATCCCGTGGGTATTAATCGCTTCACCATCGCACGGCTACCACGTGATTTGAACACTGCAAGAGATGCAAGAGCCGAGGCAAAAGTTAGGAACCTTACAGGCCAGGAACAGCTTCTGAGTTCAAGCCACAAGAAAAGACGGCTACCCCCGGCCCAAAAAGACAGAGCCGGGCATCAATGATGGAACGGACCTCCGTGGCTTGCTTTGCGAGCCAGCCCTCCTGGCGTGGAATTTGCCATTACCACCAGCTCTGCAGGTCTGAGAAGATCAAGCATCTGTACAATGAGGAACAGCTTTTGCAGAAGGAAGCCTTTAGGAGGAAACCGGAACAGATCGTATTACACGAGGAAACAAGGCAGCGCCTTCTAAACACACAGCCCAAGCAAACACTCCTGTCAACAATCCGGTTTGCTACCCCCCCCCCCCTTTTATGGTCTTTCCCAGAAAGGGGCAGGGGGGTGGGGTGGGCCTGGAAAGAGTCTAAGGAGAAGCTCATTTGCTGCTGTAATATTTTGAATTAGGACAAAGCCCAAAACTCATTACAGTGGCCCCCCGCCCTTTTGCGGTTCATATACTGCAGTATATAAAGAATTGCGGGGACCACAGTATATTTTTAAAAAAACTGGGGCAAGGGGGAAAAGTCCTGGGGTAACAGGGGAGGGCCTGTCGGAGGCTCAGAAATGACTTCCGGTTCACAGGAAGGCCCTTTTGGGGACTCCAAAAGAGCCGGAAAGGCCCTCGCAGGGCCGCTCGGGGTAGTGCCAGGCTGGGTGTAAGTACAAGAGCCCCCAGGTAGGCGCCCCAGGCCCAACCTGACCTGCATCTGCAGATTGCAAGTTGTCAATTATCACAGGTTGGGTTGGGTCCCTAACCCCCACGATAGGCGGGGGGGGGGGTTGTCACTGTATTCCCAAAGCAGAAGGAAAGGAAGGATGGCCCTCCCTGGATGCAAAATCTGGCTGCTGCGGACCCAGTATTTTTGGGACATCTTGTGTGGGAACCTGTGAAAGGACCACACAGTGGCTTGCCTTGAGCAGAAGCTGTGCCTCATTCTCCTTGGCGCTGTTGACGCCAGGACAAGCTGGCAGTACTTCCCGGTTCCTGTCATAGCCTCGAAATGCAACTTGCGGGAGCACAAAAGAGACTTTGTGCTGCCCCTTCTCTTCGATGAAAGTCTTCCTTGTCCGCGTTTCCTTCGCTCATCTGAAACGGGGCCCTGAAGTGGTGGCTGGCGCGGCTGTTTTCCCCCCCCCCCCGCCGCCCCGAACGGCACAGAAATCTCCCACTGTCGCCCGGCGCCCACACTCATGCCTTCCATAAAGGAAGACTTCCTCGTTTCACATCTAAAAGGGGGGGAAAGCCAGCATGGGGGGCTCAGAAGAAAGCCGTTTCTGGCCCAAAGGCCCTTATTGCAGTCTTAACAACAACAATGTAGATCTCGGGGTGACTTTGTAAGACAGGCACGTCCAAACTTCGGCCCTCCTGATGTTTTGGACCACAACTCCCAGGATTCTAAGCTTAGCATACCAATGACAAAGGACGGTGGGAGTTGTGGTCCAAAACATGTGGAGGTCCGAAGTTTAGACATGCCTGTTGTAAGAAGTCAATATTTCTTGTCATGTCCCAAGTCAGGTGGCTGGTTTATGATGAGTACTACAAACAAGGACTTCTTAACCAGGGGGAATTTTCTCTCTGAGATCTATGCTGATGGACATGTGCCAGTGTAAACAAGTAACAGGACTCGGGCCTTAAACTCCACTTTGTGGTTTTGGAGGGGGGTGGGTTGGTGGTGGTGGGGAGAAGATATTGCCAAAGCTCTAACACAGAAATGAAATCAGACGCTGAATCAGTTCCTACAAGACTGGAGAGGGAGCAGGGTGTGGGTGGTTGGGGGTGGTGTCTGTCTTTCTTGGTTGGCAAGTTTTGGGTCTGGTTTCTGGGTCTGGTTTCTTCTACAATCAGTTTGATCGGCACCAACAGGCAGGAGATATTTTTGAGCTGTCTGCTATGAGCAGTTTCACCTACAGGTGTGCGCGGAAGTGAACACTTACAGGGACAGTCCCCCTAGCACAGGGGTGGGGGTTATTTCAGAACCAGTCATTAACCTTAACAGACTCAATACATTCAGAATTCAACCTGGTAGCTTACAAAAAGCTGCCTAAACCCCTAAGGAAGATCTCAACCGGATGAGTTGACTCGTCCTCCCGGGCCAGAAGTACGGAGGGCAAGCTTGAAAGAGGCAGGGCTGTTTCACCAACTCACTGTCGCCCTTGGGAATTGGGGTCATTAAGTAGATCTGCCCACCCAACGGTGGTGGTTCCTGTTGCAGGTCTGCCGCCAGCCCTGCAGCGACAGGATCACAGAAGAACTGAGAGGCAAGGTGGCCAACAAGGGCATCAAGTCCAACCTCATTCCACCTGAGCTCGATGCAGGAATAGCCAAATCTGGCCCGAGGAGGGAGGTCGCCCAGTTCCAAGACCAGCCACAGAATGGGAGGGCCAAGAAAACTGGACCTGGTGGGACCAGGCTCAGAGGCAAGGCACACGCCTCAGACCGACATATGCCCAGCTCTGCCTGGCAACAGAAACAGTTACAGCGCACATTTCAAGGAAATAATCTGTGCGTAGGCGTGCCTCTCTATTAAAAAAAGAGAGAAGAAAACCACATTGTGTAAGAGAAAACTAGGTGTCCTACCAAGATGACACCCTGCACTGCAACGATTTGTGCTCTCCTGCCCCCCCAGGAGAAGGCCAGACAGCACTATAAAAATGTTCTGTTTTGAATGGTGTATGTGTGCACACGCATGCAGTAATACAGTAGGACCCCAGTATCCACTGGGGATTGGTTCCAGGCCTTCCCGTGGATAATGAAAACTGTGGATAAGAGAGAACGCCCCAAAATCCCCAGAAGTGCTGTTTTGCGACAGTTGCTTGGTTTACAGCTGCTAAATTATTTATTTTTTTACAGCTGCTGTTTGTGACAGTAGCTTGCTTTGTGGCTGCTAAATTATTTAATTTTTTCCTCTGACACCCGTGGATAACTCTATCAGTGGATAATGAATCAGTGGATACAGGTGTCCTACTGTACCTTAAAATAAGCACCCCTCCTCTTGAGGGTGGGACATCCTGACTAGAAGGGGGAATCATAAGAAGCATGACTGTGATTTTTCTGTTAAAAGAGTAATACTACAAGAAGAGCAACCAATGGCTTGGAATAATCGGCAGGTGACCTATTCTGGTGTGCGAGCTTTTGTGGATTTGCTTCTGATGTAGATTATAACCGGTCCCACACATGCCTTGCCCATTTTTTTTGCATTTTGGAGCTTTCTCAACAGCCAGAGCTCCGTGGCCTGTGAGCACTGCCATTTCTGGTGGAAGGCTCCTCCTTCCTTCCCTTTCCTCTCTGGTGGGTTTGGGGTGGGTGGGTGGGGGGTCAACACCCTCTTGTATGTTCCCCCCAACACAGGCAGCGGGGAGGGATCAAAGAGCCGCCTCCCGGCTCTTTGCTAAATGTTGATTTATTCGAGAGAGGTCTGGCAGAGAAGGTCAGGTCCTCCCTCCCTCAAAAGTCCTAGACAAACATTCCAGCGGGCCGAGTTGGGGGGGGGGAGGCTGCAGCGGCAGGGAGGAAGTTGAGCCAAGAGGGAAAGAATGCAGGGTGGAAATGGGAGAATTTTTTTCTCCCTTCTCACTTTTTTAAAAGCCTCCCCGACTCCTCCTGCGAGAAAATCCTCGTCCAAAATTGCGACACTCCCCCAGTCTACCAACCCTGACTGTGCTGAAATATTTTTAAACTTCAGCATTTTGTGTGTGTGTGTGTGTG
>JAHTLZ010000235.1:1491574-1519099 GCA_023846285.1 Phrynocephalus versicolor
TCTCTCAAAAAAAGAAGTCCAGTAGCCATGACTCAACTTCCAGATCAACTCACCTGGATGACTGAGCATCTTCACAGACAAACAAAGAGCTGTTTCCATCCAGATTCCAAAGGCCTCAGCAAAAGCCAAGGGAGTCACTACACAGTCTGGTTCTATGAGAGGAGAGCAAAACTGCACCATCTGGCCAAGAGGCGCAGACCTCAGAAAAGAGAGCTGCGATACGGATCTGTTTTTAAGCACAGCAACTGCTTTGTCATCTAAAAAAAGAATGCAACCGAAGCCGAGGGATTCACCACAGGCCCTAGAAATGATGATGATGGCTGGGATTCTTTAAAAAAAACAAAAAACTTAGCAACTCTGGGCACCAGTCATTCTCAGAAAAGAACAGACCATTTATTTCTTCTTTTAAAAGGCGAGCTGTTCTCCTTCGCAACCTGGCTGAGGCCCAAGGGTGAGTTCATGGTTGCGGAATGCCGTCGTCGTCTCCTGCTGTCTGCGGAGAAACCCTTTCTGGAGACTCTTGACGGGGCCTCCTTGGCGGCCTTTTTCTCGATGCGCAACACAACATGGCAGCCCCGAATGATCGTCCTGAACAAACTCCCAAGGAAGGAAAGTCTTTTTTTTTTCTCTGCTGCGTGCTACGCGAGTGGGCAGGGGAGAACTCAGTGCCCTGTTGGGAGCGGCTTATAGAAGGGAGTGTGGGGGGGGATTCTATGTCATAAAAGCAAGCTGCTTGTTTGCACTGTCATGAGCTCAACAGGATCTCCTTTTCAAAAAAAAAAATGCTGAATCGCCAGGCCACAGGGAAGCTTCTGTCGCCTGAAGGAAGTCGTCATGGTTCCAGGAACAACTAATAGCGGAGACCTCTTTGGAAGCTGGGAAAGCGTGGGCATCCCGAGAACACCGACCCCTTTTGAGAGCACTAAAAGATCTCTCCAGTAGCTGCCTTCCAGGTGGGGAACCTGGCTTTTCTCCTGCCGCCCCCAAGGCAGTTTGCTCTACTACATATCCCATCACTCCCTGTGGCCAGGCAAGCTCAGGGCGTGGGTGCGAGATCTTGTTGAGTACCTCTCGGAACCAGGGCACACCACCCAGGACCAGGCTGCTCTGGGGTGGTTGCCAGAAGAAGGGCACAACCTGCCATTTCCAGTCTCACTTTCAAGCTTATGAATAGCATCACCAAGGCAACAGTTGAACACAGCACGGTTTAGTTAGAAATGGAAGCCTCCCCTTCCCCTCCGCCCACGCAGCCCGGTTATTATTAGGCGCTTAAAACGCATTATTAATTTTTAAAGGTACGGAATGCATTGCCAGCCAGTTAGGAGCCGAGGCAAGGTTTGGCAAAGGACAAGATGCATTAGCGAAGGACGGGTCTGTCCGCGGCCATTTAGCCGCAGCTCAATAAGGCGAGGAGAAGGCAAACGCAATGGTGGGGGAGGACCTTTAGCCCTTTGTGGCTTGGGGGAGAACAAGTGGGAAAGATGGTCTGAGATGGCATGGCTCCTCACGGGACACATGGTTATCTGGGAAGTGAACAGCCATGGCCACAGTGCATGTCATGTTGCTCCCTGGTCGGTTGTGGAAAATTCTGGAAGGCTTTTTTGGGAAGCAGATGCCGAAGGTCTGTGTTCCTGTTCTAGCTTTCCACTCTTAAGACACATTGCAAATAAGCTCAAAAAACCCAGAAGTGTCAGATCTGCAAGGGTTTCAGGAGACACTTTTCTGCAGCTGCAGCCTCTGGGGGCTCAACAGAGACCGGCAGAAAACAAAATCAGAAAAAAAGGCAAGGCATTCACTTCCCGTTTCTCAAAATGAGTACTTTTGGGGTATTAAAGAAATGCAGGCCAGGTTTTTACTCCTTGAACAGATGGAAGTGCCCTTCTTGAAAGCTGATGGGGAACACAATTCACTCCCCTGCACAAACGCTGGAGGAAGCAAGCAAGGCCCCCATTTGATCCACGGCTGAAGTAGCAGAATAAAGCAGGGCTGCCGCTTACCGCACCCACAATATGCTTCCGTTGCTTGTTGCACAGGTATTGCTGCTTTGGACGGTGAGCACACTGGCATGGCTTCTGAATACCATGTAATTAAGTGGCATCAAGAAGCCAAAAGCTCCCTGGAGGGGAAAGCACACTCTGCCAAGATGCTTTTTCTTCTTCTTCGCAGGCAACCCCCTAAAAAAGAACTCACAGAAACCCCCCCCCCCATCCTCTTGGATAAAAGTGTTCCTTTCGTTTATTTATCAGGAAGGCCCCTTGTGTCAGGATAAACCATAGCAATGACTTCACCAGCGAGGAATGGTGTTAACGTTCAGAAAGCTTTACTTCTGCTTTTGGAACAGAGAGTAAAAAAACCAAACAAAAAAAAACAGCTGCACCAAATGTCAGTCGAAAGCAATGGATCCATCCAGTTATGATTCAGCTCCATCCCAGAAGAAGGGAAGCCATCGCAAGCCCTAGCCCAAAACAGAGAAGCTCGGAGGAGAACCAACAGGAGGTGTAAGAGTCTCTAGCTAAGAACAAGATCCAGCTCCTTCTGAAGTCCTTTGGATTTCATATCCCAGATTCCTCTTGAAAAAGCTTATCCAGCCTTTACCATGTACAGTATTCCTATTTCAAACTTCTTAGGATACAGATGTAGTGGTGGCTACAAGCATACGGTTAAAAGTCATGGCACAGGAGAGAAAACAAAAGGAAAAGTGGAGAATTCAAAAGTGCTGCTGAATAAGATTATCAGGGTGTGTGATTCTATGGCTCCAAGTAAAGCCTTATTTTCCTTTCATCCTATAGAATGAACCAAAGCAATAGCAACTGGAACGACATGGAAAGCATTCGCTGTTTCCTTGATCATGGCAAAAACCGGTGTGCAATTCTTCACTTCCATTGCCATCACCCCAGACATTTGCTAGGCTTATTAAGATAAAAAAAATTCTGACAGGGGAGGGGGCTGGAAAGAAAAGCTAGAGCAGAAATTTTACATCTCTAGCCTGGATAAACCACGAAACCCCACTTTTGATACCATGTGCCACGTCCCAGAAACAGGACCTTGCAAAAAAACAGGTTTGCATCTTCCCAGAGTAAAGCTTTGCATAACGCCAGACTCGGCCTTAAATACCAGCAGGGCAATCAAAGGCAGTGGCTGTGTCTCCAACCTTGGGAATTCTTGCCATGCTCCTAAGGCACAGCCAAGAGATCTACTCGGCACTCCAGGCATGTCAGGATTCTTTGGGAGGAAAAAAGGACATTTTAATACATCGCATCAGGGAGCACAGGGTCTTCTACCTTCCTGCTAATTTTTTTTTGGGGGGGGGGTTTACAACCAAAGAGAAACAGAGAGACTGCTTCACATGGAACAGCACTGATAAGATGTGCCTATTGATCTCGGCCTGCATCCTGCCAGTCCTCTGCTGATGAGCGTAAGGCTGGATGGGGAACTTGTGTCTTTCCAACATGATCCTACCATCATTCCCTGACCCCGCTGGCTGGGAAGTCCACCAATATTTGTATTGAGCTTCGTGGCGCAGTGGTTAAATGCCTGTATTGCAGGTAAAACTGTGCTCACGATCTGGGGTTCAAGCCCAGGTAGCAGGCTCCTGGTTGACTAAGCCTTCCATCCTTCCGAGGTTGGTAAAATGAGTACCCCGCTTGCTGGGGGGGGGGCAATGTGTAGCCGGCACACTGTAATTACAAAATTGTAAACCGCCCAGACTACTTGTAGTGGTATGGGGCGGTATATAAGCAGAACATTTTGCTTTGCTTTTACACAGGAACCTGTCATGCATAAACTCCTTGTGGCCATAAACCTTCTTCTGCTAGCCCATGCCTGCTTACCTCTTAAAACAAGGAAGCCAGTCTGAGTTATCTGTCTAGCAACAAAGAAAAAGGATCAAAGGAATAGGGTCAGCTGATAATGGCGCCTAAGACAAGAAAGGATGAAAACATGTCTTTGTTGAGCTTATTTCAAGGTGTGTGTTTTTGTTTTGTTTTTTTGCCTGGAGAGAAGCCACACACGCCACCTATTAATCGTTTTATTAACTGGTTTGTGGAAACAAACAAGTCTGACAGTAGCACCATTTCACTCCACGCCTCATTTCAGAGGTTCCCATCTGCCATAATTTGGTCTAAACACCAGACTAAAAGCAATCTAGCCCAACTGCAAAACTTAAAGAGTCCCTGCTTCTAAATCTGAAGCTATCTGCCTAATAACAGAGATTAAGAAATCCAGATCTACAGGTTGGTCTCAAATTCTCCCATACAGACTGAGATTCTTTCTGAGTCTTTATTTACACTGCCTATCTTACTGGACTCTTATTATTAGTGAAAAAGGAGTGTTAGTGATCTACACATTCAGCTTCAAAAAACTGACTTAAGACACTGTAATGAAGAATCAAAATAAATCGTCAAGGTAAAAAAACCCTAAACATTCAGCATGTCCCGCTTTCCCATCCAGAGGAAGGAAACACATTTATTTTAAACAAAGGTGTTAACGCTTTCAACTGATTGGTACAGTGTAATCACTTTTTTGAGCCAAGGAGCCGTTTTACATGTGTGTACAGATTACAGTATAACTTTCCAAAAGCCCAAGACAGAGTATGCCTTTTAATGAGTACGCAAGGACAAAAGGTTGCAACTCTTCACTCTGATCGTATTAAAAAAAAAAAAAAAACTTTACAACTTTTCCGAAAGATAAACTTCTTTGAAGCTATACAAAGTGTACATTCTTAAGCATTTATATACATCATTTCAATTGGCTTCCTTGAGGGACTGTATACATATTTATAGGCTACGTGATGCACTTGGGTGTAGCTGCACGTGATCTCGGGAAGTACGGCAGTGTACGCTTTCAAAGAGACAACAAACAGAACTGAAGGGGGCGGGGCACACAGTTCAACAGGTCAAACCTTAAGGAGGATGCAAGCAGGTGGTGAGATTCTCAAAGGCTTTCTTTCCGTGAAGAAGTTGGGCAACCCTGGTGCCAACTAACAGGTTGAGTGAGGCCTTTGCAGTGCTCACCTGAAGGTCCTATGTGCACCACTGCACAAAGCATCGGTAAGACTTCAACCCTAACAGATGGCACCTTAAGATACCCTTCGGCCGACACGCACGGACCTGTGCAAACAGAACGCGACCCAATGTACCCGGCAGTTCTTGCACCTGGCCCAAGGCGGCTCCACATCGGTCCAGGAGCAAAACTGCCGCGGGCAGGATTCAGTTCACTGTCAGGTTTCCGGCACCTTGCTTCTTGCGGAAGCAGAATGCACATTTCTTGGCTTGAGAAATTTATTCCCGTCTGCAATACATCCATGTGGGGGGTGCAAATGCTAGAGAACTGGTGCGCACCAAACCTTCCACGGGATTTCCAGGTGTTCCTTCTCCCGTCAACTGTTCAAGAACAGCTCAGTTTCCTAGTGGTGGCAGGAACGGGAAGTCCAAGCTAGCTCCACCCCGGGGAGCACCCTTTGGCTCACCGGATCATGAATGCCAAACCCGCTCCTAGTCCAGCAACGCCTGCAAAAGTCATCAGAACGCTTCTGATGCCGCCTTCTATGTCCTCTACATGGAAGAATTTAACAAACCCCTCCTAGGGAAAAAAAATCAAATGGTTAATGGCTTTCGTGAGCCTGCAAGAGCCCAGTGTGTTCCAGATAGGTTGAGAAAATTCAAAGCAAGCAAGAACCGCGTAAGGACAAAGGGATGTAAGAAAAACACTCTATGTAGACCTGCGCTAGAAACTTCCTTCTAGCCTTCACTTCAGTGACTCTGCACAATTTCTTTTTACTCCTTTGTGGGCAACCAATCTGAGTGCACCCCTCCATCTCAAAGCCACATGCATCTCCATCCAGACCCAGGCGTTCATACCTTTTTCCTCAGTAAAATGGGGAACCCCTGAGGCTTCAGAATAATACAATCACTTAACACAACTTAAAATAGCTCCTTTAACCTGCCCCCACCTGCCAGCTCCCAGTAAAATCTATGGCACAACTGAGATTGTTAGTTTAGAATGTAGGTGGATCAGCTGCAAGCCTCCAAGGACACTTACCCAGGCGTTGTGAGAGACTAGCCATTCTCGTTTGTCTGTCACCAGCACATCAGTAATAATCTCTGTCAAGGTGTTGATGCTGCCCTCCAGGTTTATGCTCTTCAGGTGTTTGGCAACGAAGGCACCGAAAGAGATGAGAGTCACAATGCGGCCCCAGTTTATTATGCCATCTCTGAAAACTTCTGTTGCCACTTCTGACATGGTCTTCAGGTCCTCTTCTTTCTTTATTTCCATTTTTCTAAGCATTCCTGAATAAGAAAAGGACATAAATTTTCAGCGAGCACTAGAACAACACCGGCCGCGGAAGAGGAGTAACAGTGTTCCTGCCAATTAACACAGCGGCAACAGGCACCACCCTCTCATCCAAACTGACATGAAGGCTGGAAGAGGAGACCATCCAGATGTTTCACCAGTCAAAATTTTTTCTAGTTAAGTTTTGCCACTTCCCAAAAGATTAAGGACATTTAACAAATAATAATAATTCGGTACCTGCCACCTGCTGGTTTCCCCGTTTTGGCAAAAGTTCTTGCCTACTCAGAAACTTTGATGGCATCCGCATGGGGGTGGGGGGAGAGGGATCTTCCAACAGCTCAGATTACAATATCCAATATCCCTCAGCCCCAGCTATGCTTTGGACGGTACAGCTATGCTGATGGGAAACACAGGTCACTCCCCTGTCCTGTGTAAACAGCTGCTGACAGCTTCAACTTAGTTCGGCATCAACAGGGTGCTTATAATCCTCCCAACAGTAAAGGAGCCTGACATGAATTATGACACTGCTAAGTCCAGATTTGATCCCAGAAATAAACGGGAATGATCTGTTCTGCTGTGAGTTATTAACTTCTGGTACTTGGGAAACTCAAGGGCAGTAGTAATTAAAAATAAAAATAAAAAGGGAGCTACCCAGAGCTTGTTCACATTCAGGAACAGGAAATTCAGAATTCATATATGGGAGCTTCCTCAAACCAGCTTTGTTATTCCACCTGCACAAGGCTATTATTCATAAGGCTTGAGGCCAACCAGTCAATATTTACTGAAGAAAATTTGATTCCATGGAACTGAACAAACCAAATACTAATTATTCTGGAAATAAACAGCCTTTAAAAAACAAACCCCCCCCCATAATTCTAACACATCCAAGTGGCAAGGTGCATTATATTAAAAAAAAAAACACTTTCGCATTTCAGAAATTCCTATTATTTTATCAAGGTCTGAGTTCAGCCACATAGTTGGCAACAAGGGGTAATAACCATACCCTGAAAAAAAACATAGGTCTGTAGGTGGAAAACCATGGATGCCTATTCAAATTATATTGTGCAACTATATTTAAAACACCATACTGGAAGCAACTCAAAAAGAATTGGATACTGCGTCAGACAGCTAGTAAATAAGCCTGTTCTAATCCAAGCCAGAAGAATACTACACA
This sequence comes from Phrynocephalus versicolor, assembly GCA_023846285.1. NCBI lineage: Eukaryota > Metazoa > Chordata > Lepidosauria > Squamata > Agamidae > Phrynocephalus > Phrynocephalus versicolor. The sequence goes on from JAHTLZ010000235.1 coordinate 1,499,040, forward strand.
TATATATCCAGTAAGCCTTTTATCACAGTGTTTACAGTGATCAAATTTTCACCTGCTAGCGCAAAGCAGGATGTGGAAAAGAGCTGAAGGCTTATCTGTAACCCGATTAGATTTTATACATGAAAGGGTTTTTTCCCCTCCGCCCCCACAATCTCGAGTACAAAGTTCAGTTTCGTTTCTGCTGCACTCGGTATTTTCCACCACCCTCTTCGGAAAAGGAGGGGGGGCAGACTACTGCGCCACTCCACACGTCTGGCTCCCAGGGTGGGCTGACCAAGGAGACCTCCCTCAAGATCAGCCCCAGGTCAAGACCTTTAAGGCAAGTGGGGTGGCTCAACCGGGCCCAACAGGGACCAGCTTTTTTAACGCTGTAAGATGTCCCTCAATTCCCTGTTCTTGATCAAACTTGACAATATGTCTTAATTGTACTGGCCTGTATATTGTCCCTCATTACTGAGTGTAAGCCTTTTCCAAGGAGAAACATGGGATTAAAAAAAAATACTCAGAATAAAAAATACCAGTAAATAAACTTTTCGGTCTGGAAAGAAACACTATGGCCAGCCTTTTCCAACCAGCCCACTCCTGCTCACCGTCCAGGGCATCTGACTGGGCAGCCCCGGGGCGCACACCCACCCAGACCCAGACCCAGACAGGGCAGCCCAGTCCGACTGGTGCTTCCCCACTTCCTGCCAACCCCCAGCGACCATTTCCTTCCTTTCTCACCCAGACAGCACCCAGGGGGGGCTCCTTCCCCTGAAGGGCAGGGCGTCAGGAGGGGTGGGTGGGTGTAGCAGGGAACCTCTGTGTCCCAGTTCAAGCTACCAGGTCCCAGTCTGCTTAAGGTGCCCCCGTCTCAGACCCACGGAATTGTGTGTGTGTGTGGGGGGGGGAGGGTTGCTTTGCAAAGGGACAAAGGGCCCTCTGTCCTCCCCGAAAGAGGGATCAAATGGCTTCAAAGCCGAGTTCGTGGAGCAGAAAAACCTCTCACAGCCACTTCCCTTCTCGAGTTCCCTTCTCGCCCTCCAGCGTCCCCCCCCCCAACCGCCCCACACCCACTTCCCTCCCGCAACAAAAGAGAGAAGTACGACGCCTTTTAAAAAAAAAAACGGGCCCGCTCCCCCCCCACAATCTTCAACGAGGGAGACATTTTATTTAATTCAATAATCAATCATCTTATTTTTCTACCCGTGTTATTATTGCCTTTTCCCAACCCCACGGCTTCCCTCCCCTCTCCCCTCAACTGAAGGCCACACAACCCCCATCAATTAAAAAAAGGCCTTAAAATGTTTCATTTTTTTTTAAATCTTGCCCCCTCCCCACACACCCCTTTTTAACTTTAGGTTTGTCGGTGGCTGCTTCTCCCCCAGGGAGGTTTCTCCTGGGCTTTAAACTAAAGCAGCCTCTCACCTGTCGGGTCCCGCCCCGGGGGGAGAAAGAAAAGCGGCCTGCGACCCAACTTAGCCGCCGAAAAAGGAACATTTTAATTCCCCATCCTCAATCCCAAGGCCTGCCTGCCTGCCGTTGGTTTCCTTCCTTCCTCCCACCCCCACCCCCTTTTTATTTTTTGGCGGGTGGCTTTGGAAGAAGTGGCCGGGCGTGTGTGTGTGTGTGTGTGTGTGTGTGCTTGCCCTCCTCCTCCCCCTCGCCCCTTCCCCCCCCGCCTCACCTTGGAAAGCCAGCTGGTGCTTCTCGAGGATGCTGTCGCCCACCCGGCGGAGGGTCTCCAGGGCCCGGGTGGCGCCCGCCGCCGCCTCCGCCTCCGCCTCGCCTTGCGGGTTCGCCCCCAGGCGGCCCAGCAGGCCTTGCAAGGAGAACTTCGGGCCGCCTAGGCTTCCTCCTCCTCCTCCGTCTTTGGCGCCTTGGCCGGCCGCCTCGTGCAGGTAGCGGCTCACCACCTCCAGGGTGATGCGGCGCAGGTGGTCCTCGCCCGCCATGGCGGCCCCGGCAGAGGAGGAGGAGGCCACACCCGACTTCTCCTCCTTCTTCTTCTTCCCTTCTTCCTCCTCCTCCTCTTCCTCCTCGGGCTCCGGGTCTGGCAGGGAGTCGAGGGTCGAGCAGGGCGAAGGGATCCCTTCGGAGGAAAGAGGTGAAGAGGATGATGAGGAGGATGGTGAGGAGGAGGAAGCCGCCTCCTTAGTTCCTTTTAATTCTGATCCTCTTCCTCCTCCTCTTCCTCCTCCTTCCTGGCTTCTTCCGCCGCCTTCTTCTTCCTCCTCGTCGTCGCCGCCCGAATCCGGCTCGCAACCGTCGAGCTCGCGCTCGGGGGGCCAAGCCAGGAGGGAGGCGGGCCTGGTGGGGGTCTCTGCGCCGCAGCCAATGGCCGCCCGCGGCGCCCCCTCCAGGGGCCCAATCAGGGGCAAAGGGGGGCACCCCCCCGCCGCGCGGGACCCCCCGCCCATGAGGGAGCGGCCCCCCTCAGGGAAGAAGCCCTGAGGAGCCCCCCACAGGTGGCCGGCCCTCAGCGGCAAAGAAGGGCCCGGGCCGGAGACGCCGACGACGACGCCGGTCTCCGGGTGAGGAGGGCCTCCTCCTCCTCCGGCAACTCCTCCTCCTCCGGCTCCCGGGGAGGCCGGGGCGTTGGGGGCCAAGCTGGAAGCTCCCCCGCAGTATAACACCATCGTTTTCTTGTTAAACATGGCGGCCTCCTCGACGCTTCGCGAACTCTTATAGGCACCGACGCGGAGCCGTTGAGAGGGGGAGAGGCGAGGGCCCCGGCTGCCCTTTATATATGGGCTCCGGCGGCGCGTCACGCCCAGGAAGGGGCGGGGCCTGCCGCCAGCCTGGCAGGGAGGGAGGGAGGGAGGGAGGAGGAGGAGGAGTCCGCCGCTGCTCACCGTAGATCGACGAAAGTGGAAGACGCGGCCTGGAAGTGGGCGACGCGCTTCCGGGTCCCCCCCTCGCCTGAGCGTCTTTTTTAAAAATATAAATACAGTGGTACCTCCTATAAAGGAATTAATTCGTTCCAAATGAAATTATGTTACGCAAATTTTCCTTTATACAAATTCCCATAGGAATGCATTGAAAATGGAGTAATCCCATTTTATGTTGTATGGATTTGGCCCATAGGCAATTCTGTTAAGCAAATTTCCCCTATCTCCAGAATATTTTATGTGGTACAGATTTTATGTTACACAAGCTGTCTGTTATACAAGGGTCCACTGTATCCCATTCATATCAAAGGGAAAAGTAACAGGTTGAGGACTATAATCCATAATAGCAGACATGGTGTCATTTATTTCAAAACCCATGGAGTTGAAGGGGAACTTGCAGAGTTTCCTTTTTTTGGCTTTCACAACACCCCTCCGAGGTCGGCCAGTTTCAAAGGAAAGAGAAGGGTAGTCCTCTCTGGCTAAAGATGGTATAAAAACCTGACAAATAAATAAAACAAAATGCCAGGGCCCGGGAAGCAATTTAACACTAAGATTCATATAATCTTTCCATATTTCTGCAGAGCTGGGGGGGGGGGGGGCTACATCATCCACTCCAGCCCCTGTTAAGAGGGCCCAGTGGGGGAATCGAACTGCCTCTCCAGCCAGCGACCTAAACCACTGAGCTACCACGGACCCGGAAGGAAGGCAGAGCCCCCGCCTCAGCCTATGAAATGGACATCCTTATGTAATATTATAAAAAGGGGAAGGAAGGGCAGAAAGCAGCTTTTCCACAAAATAAGAACAAAAACAAATGGTGGAAAGTTCCAATCATCAATGTTCAGCAGATGGAAAGAGAAAACAGCAATCCGAAAGCAGAAGATCATATGCAAAGTGGAAAACCTATTCAAAGAAAAGGGCCCATTAATACCTTTTTTTAAAAGAGGAACCGTGGAAAGCAAGCTGGGTTTAGGAAACTAAAGAAGCTGTACTAGCACTGTGATCTCAGTCAGGGTTGTATTTCTGTCACGGAAAACTAGCCAGTAGAAGCCTTCGATTTCTACACCTCGAATCACGGGTACCTACCTGGTGAGCCCTGCTTGAGATATGTGTTTTGGGAGGAGCCCTTGTGCAGCCACGTGGGAGGCGCTTGCTTCCACCCCAGGGCACCTCCTGCTGAAAGGACCAGGCGGGAGGCAGAGGAGGCTGCTGGCAAACAAAAGGATCCCATCCTGCACTAGGCTAGGCCTCCCCGCCGCTTCTCACCCAGAGTCAATGGACTACAAGGGAAAACACCACTCAAGTCCAGGGTTGCGCAATTCACCGAGCTCCTCTATGAAACACCCGCTTGCAACAGCTGTCAGCCGCTGGTCACGGCGGCAAAGTCTGTTTCCAGTTCCAAGGGACACGTGTGGTGTACAGGTGACTCGGTGAAGATGGGAGAGGCCGCTGGGGCGGTCCAGCACCCAGGTGGCCGGCCAGCCGTGCCCTCGTGCACACGGTGGGAGCTCTCGGGATGCACGTGCCTTGGCCATTGCTAGGTGTGACCAAGTGTGGCGACAGCAACTGCCTTAAGTTAACTGCCAGGCAAAGGCCAAATCGTCACAGAGGCCGCGGAGCCTTCCCCTTTGGAGGCAGTCTACCAGCTTACGGCCAACTCTGGAAGAGGACGAGGAGAAGGCTATATGGAGAGGCCAAGCTGCCCGTTCTCAAACCTAACACACCGCAAAAGCCCAAAGACACTGGTGTGTATGTGCGTGTTGCTTTCCATGGAGCAAAAGGACCGCATGGCCTGGGGAAAGTCTTGGTAGCGGCTTGTCTATGGCATAGAACCCCCCACCCCACCCTATGGAGATTCAGCTGTGGACATGATTGGTAAGCTAGGATGTATTAAACGACAGCCCCCCATAACCCCCGGCTTGCTGCCCATAGATCACCACACCTAGCCCAAACCACCCGGAGAGCACCTGGAAGTCATCAGAAGCAAGGGAAACCATCTCTGTCTTGTTTTTTTCACAGTCACAAGTGGATTCGGGAGCAAGCCAGTGATTCAATAGCATTTTCTAGAATATGGCTTTGGCTACAGCAACATCGCCTGTTTTTCTTTTAATACCTGCCCTTTGAGAAAACTGACTGCATTGCCTCCTTTTTCAGTGCCGCTATTCCTCTTTCCAAACAACTTTGCCTCCGAAGCCAAGCTGGCTTCACAAATAGTCTAATGATGACCTTGACGATTCAATTTGTTTTTAATTTCTTCCTCTGTACCATACACATCTGCAGTTTTGAATTGTGCAGCTCTGGAATGAATCAAGAGCGCAAGTTGAACGCCGGGGTTTAGAACTAAAAGCTGGGAGCGGAATGCACCAATCACCCCCTTTTTTATGGCCATCACCCTTGCACCGGCTGCACTGGTACAAAGGCAGGAAGTCTTTTGCGGAGATGGGACAGAAAACAGCTGCCTAAGAAAGGATCTCAACTGGTCCCAGTGCAAAGAGAGCCTGCCCGAGGGACCAAAATTTGGTTTTGCTCATCTCCCCAGCAACTGATAACAGGATGTTGTGGCCTCTCAGTAAGGAAGACATTGCTGCTGACTTGGTGAAATTTCCCCTCCCCTCCCCCAACAGCCAGCTGATTTTTTTTCCAGCTCATTCTGCAGAAATGCAGGGCAAGGCACGCACACAAGGCATGTTGCTGTCAAGCCAGAACTGCCTTCTAGGGTCCCTAATTGGGCTTTCAAGGGAAGCAAGCAAGGCATTGTCAGGCTGGTTCGTTTCCAGTGAGTTTCTGTGGTTGAGCAGGATTCGAACCCGCGCCTCTGGAGACCTCGGCAGCCCCTCTAACCACCGGATCACACTAGCTGAAATAACCTTTGGTGACCTTTCAGATGAGGCTAACATATGGAGGGGGAGACTCCTGAGATGGGGATCGGGGTTATGAGCACAAAATACTGGGTTGACTGAGCCCTTTAATCCAAATGTCTCTGCCTTACAAAACAGCCAATGGATGTTCCCGGGCACTGATCCAGCTCACTAAGAACCACGGGTAGTCCACAGGCGCTCAAACAAAGGTACAGAGGGAGGTATTAGGAACATCTCCTCTGCACCTGGCATGATGCTTCCCTCTCCAAAGACAAACATTTTAATACTGGATAAGGACCTCCAACCCAAACATCTTCCCCTGGTGAGTTGCCCGTCCGTTGCCCCAGTTAAAAGGCACCCAACGGTGAGCTTTCAGCACAGCCCACTGCTGCAAAGGGCGACGCGCGAGTCAATATTTGCTCCACCGATTTCAGGGCATGTCTCCGAAAAGTCACGCACTTATGTAATCGGCTCACCTTAACCGGTCACTGGCAATTGCATCACACGCCTTGGGTGGGAGAGGGTTTGCGGAAGAGCGAGGGTGGGGTGGATGGGGTGGGGTGGGGAAAGCAACAACACCTCCTGCGCCCAGGTCGCTGAACCACAAGCCTAAACCTGCCGTGGGGGCTGCCCGTCACCAGTGGCGGCCTCTGTTTTTAGGGAAAATGCCAATCGGACGAGCAAAACAGGAACAGCTGCCGAGCATCTGAGAGGGAGGGAGCTTTTCCTCTCCTGCCCTGGCGCACCTCAGAGGAGACCCGGTCTGATATAAGCTACCAAACACCTGCCCGTGGACGTTAAAAGGTTTAATCGAGAAAGAAAGGGAAGCAAAAGATTCTGGGCCTCAAGGCAGCCGGAAATGGTCTGAGACTCAAGGTGGACTTGGACTGCCCTTGGCCATCACAGGTTACAAACCATGATGGAGATGTGTAATCTCCAGGCTTAAAACTGGGGTACTTCAAGGGGCAGATGCAGGGGAGTGGTATCAGGAGACAGAGATCTAGTCTCATGCGCTCCCAAACGCATCTAGTGGGGCCACTGTGAGATACAAGAAGATGGACTAGATGGGCCTTTGGCCTGATCCAGCAGGGCTCTTCTTGTATGTTCTTATGTTCAAAGGGTGAAGCAGGTTATGGGCTCAGAAATCCCCTGGAAGATGGAGGAGCAGCAGCGGAACACGCTGGCGGTAGCGGGCGATCAGCCAGCCAGCCGTCAACTCCGGGCTAGAACTGGGAAGTGGTGCCTACATCTTTTGGAGAGGCCATCCTTCAGCTGAGAGGCAGCCATTCCACTCTGTGCATGCTCTGAGGCATAGCGAGGAACGCAAGCTCAGGCCAGGCCCATCAAGGAGAGCTCCTAGGGCTGTAAAAGCCAGCAAGTCCTTCTGGTCACCCTAAGCCTAGGGGACCAGCGAACTGCTGGACAGCCCGGAGGGGGGGGGGAGGTCTCCAGCTGCGGGGGCCAGAGGCTGGGAGTTCGATACCCCTGCTGTGCCTTTGGGGGTGGGCTGGATGATCCACAGCGTCCCTTTGAGCTCTGCAGTACAAAGGGGACGATGATGATGATGATGATGATGATGATCTGTAGCCAACACCCCACCTCAGAAGGAGGGCACTCCCCACAAGTTTCCGCCCTTCTAGGCCTGGGAATGATTGTTTTTTTAAATCTCCACGTTACAGCGCCTCATAAATATCTTTATTGGACATATCTGAAAGATAACACACACAGGAAGGTATTTGGGAAACAAGGGCAAAGTGTTCATTTCGAGGACCGCCCGGAGTAAATCACAGCTAACCTTTGACTGAGAGATTACATTCAGCAGAAATTCTCCTTGCTTTAGGTTGGGCAATTCTGCCACGTCAAGCAAAACCCCATCGCAGAGTATGCAGAACCGGGGTGGGGGTAGGGGCATTTATATATATTTAAAAGTCCAGCTCTCTGCCTTGATGTCAGCTGGGGTGACACACACACACAATGACCTCCTCTCTGGCCCCTCGAGATCTCTCGTCCAACACCAGAGGTGTCCCAACACTTTTCCCGCCCTTCTCTGGTCCAGTCAAGGGAGGGGTGTGTGTGTGTGTGTGTGCTGGGTGGGTGGGTGCGCCAACCCAGCTACCTTTGCTTTTCAAGGTGCCAGAGATCCTTGCTCCGATCCATTCTCCTTAACGCAAAATCCAAAGAAACAAAAGACAAAACCATGAGGCACCTTAAAGACTATTAGAAAACGAATCAATATTTTAATGCAAGCCTTTGTGGATCAAGTCCACTTCTTCGGACATCTGGCAACAGAAGGAAACGGCGAATGAAATATCGGCTTCATGCAAAATATTCATGGGCTCTTGGGTGTCTAAGGTGTCGGGTCTTTTCTCCTCAAACATGGGTTTCCTCTGTGTGCAGAAATCCCACCCGGCTCCCTGGGCCTTGAACCACACCAGGAGGGCCTCTTCCTTCCAGCCACACATTCCATTCCAGTTATTTTAGGGCTAACCATCAGCAGATCAAGGAAAAGTCACTTCCTTTGTGGGAGGAGAAGACAATAAACAGAGGGAGACCTTGTGATGGCCTTCCCACCCCCCCCCTTCTTCATCCTCTCCATTCTAAAAATCTGCATCCCCCCACCCCACCACCCAGGGCTAAGGAAGCTTCAGTTCCTGCCCGGGCAAACAGACTCAGCAATTCCAAACACTCTGGGATGGTGGAGGAGGAGGAGGAGGAGGGGAAGGGGGGGGGGGGAGAGGAAGGGTGAACACCAATTGAACAAATCCACCCAGTTTGGAGGCACTGGGAAGTGTCCAAACCAGAAAGAGCACTTTAGGTTCCTGGGCTTGTGGTTAAGAAAGGGCAATGTGGAGAATTAAGAATCACCCCGTGTAGGAGGGAGGTCAGATGCGACATGGACGGATCTGCTGAAGGAAGCCACGGGGTTGACTTTGCAAGAGCTCACCTGAGCAGCTGAGGGCGGGGGCTTGGTTTTTCTACAGTAAATAATCCTGTCCCTTGATAAACCACTACCACCACCCCGCCCGATTCTCCTCTCTACCTTCCCGCAGGCCTGCACCAGCCAGCCGTGATGTTATCACAAGCACAACACACTCCAGCTTTAATAACAGGGTCCAGGAAAGAACCTGGAGAAAAGAAAAACAGCGATTAAGTTTTCAAGCGCAAACAGGAGAGGTTTATTTTTTTAAAGATGGCACACACAGAGAATGGGGGCCCATCCGGGCCCGGGCTTTAAAATATAACGGCTGTTGCTGTATACAAGCTGCTTTTTGCTTTTAAAAACTTCTTTCCCTAGGGCAGGCATGTCTAAACTTCAGCCCTCCAGATGTTTTGGACAGCAACTCCCACAGTCCTTTGCCGCTGTCAATCTAAGCTTAGAATTCTGGGAGTTGTGGTCCAAAACATCAGGAGGGCCAAAGTTTGGACATGCCTGCCCTAGGGCTTCTTGAAATAGCAAGGGGGAAGGATGCTTACGTGGAAGGCGGGGGGAGCCTTAGTAGCTCATAAGGATCAAACTGGAAAGGAGATCCAGTCCAAACTGCCAAGGTTCACACTTCTAGATGCTAAGCAGTGACGGGGAAAAGTATTTCAAAACCCGGTTTCCCGAACCCTCCCACCAGCTTGAGCCACGAGGAGAGAAAGGACCGTTGCCATTTATGATTCAAAAGGAGAAGGAAAGCCAGCTCCTAGAACGTGCTTTTTTTAAAAAAAAAAATCCGTGTTTTGAAGTACGAGGGGAACACCTCGGGTCACCACAGGAAGGTAGGATGGAGAAGCGCCGAGAGGATTTTAAATCGCTCAGCGACGCTGCTTGCCGTGGGCCCAGGCTGCAAAACCAGCCAGCAGGCTGAGCTTCCCATCGTACCCTCTTCTAGCCCTTCCCCAGCCTAAGCGCCCGTTCCCACCCTTTCCGGGCAGAAAGCTATGACTTCAACTTTGGAAAATGCACAGCCAAGTTTATCTGATGTTGGCCTCCACGGGGTGGCAGGCTGCCAGCCCACTGAGGGGTGGGGTGGGGGCTGAGCTCCTTCTGCCCCCTGCCGGTCACAAGAAGTTGGATCGCTCCACCTTTTGCTGGGGCGTTGCAGGTCAGAAGACTGCAAAGGCAAGTACTGTATAGGAGCCTCTGCCTTAAAGTGACTCTTCCGCCTGCCTGGGCAGAAGGGCTAGGATCCTGACCTCTGGAACTCAAATGCCTACCCTGGGCATGGGTCAGGGTCAGGCCGGAGCCCATTTCCCTGTACAGTTGGGTGTTTACTGGGAAACAGATCATGCTGGAGAGACCTGCAAGCGGCCCAAAGGGCGATCTAGGCGACCATACAGAAAATATCAACTCTCTCAGTAAAGACAAGGATTACTTTATTTCAAAAAAAAAAAAAAAGGGTCGTCAGTTCATGTTCCACACACAACCCCGTCTCTCTTCCTTCGGCTCCGATCACAACACAACATCTGGGAAGGCCCAACACCCAAAGAAAACCAGAGGACGCAAATTCACCCTCTTCCCCCCCCCCCCCCCCCCCCCCAAAAAAATAAAAACAGCAGCTCTAAATGCCAAGCCTGTTGCATGAGGGCTTCATGGGACAGCCGACAGTTGGTGGCATGCAAACGCAGGCGGCAAAGGATGGCAAATGTTCTTCTGGGCGGTGGGGTGTCCGCTTTTTGTTTTGCCACTGTTTTTTTTTATTAGAAAAAAAAGCAAACACTAGAAGATAGAGATGAAGACGATGTACAAAATTATATATATTTATATATTTATATATATATGATTCATATCTATTTACAGTATGGCTGGGACAGACAGCAGAAATGGTGGAAGAGGATATCGGGGGGGGGGGCGCACGAGCCTCAAAGGACTCGTAAAGAGAGAGGATCTGGGAAGAATCAGGAGTGACTTTGGAGGGGGGGAAAAGGCGTGTGGAAAAACAAAGCAACCAACCAAGAGGTGACCTCCCGGGGGTGCAGCTCACCCCTCACCGTAGGACCCGCTGACGGGATGCGCATGGGGACGCAATGGAAGGTCGAAGGGACGGGGCAGAAGCGAGAGACCAGGGCTCTTAAAAACATCAGAGTATGAGGGAAGAAATAAGAGAGGGCTATAACGCCCGACATGCCTTTGTCGTTGTTATTTTGCTAGCAAGTGGAGTTCTCCGTGCGACAGCTCGTTGTGTTGTACACCAGCCAGGTCTGGACTGTGCCCACGAACGAGGTAGAAAAGTCCACCTCTGGATCTGCAGTGGAGCTCCTGCCAGCGGACAGGCCGAAAGCCCCTCCTCAGGGGCCACGAGGAGCCACAGAAGAGCCACGTTCTCCTGCAGTGCAGAATCGAGGAAGATGGATGGCACGGAAGCCGGGACTCTTCTTTTAATGCTGTTAAGACAGCCAACAGTGGGAAGCTGTGCAGCAGCTTCCATGGAGAGGAGGAAGAAAGGAACGGAACCTGATCCAGTTCCTCTCGGCTCCCAGGTCTCTCGCTGGTTTCCCTTACACTCTCTTGAGGCTCTGCCAACCTGTCAGCCATTGAGAATCCCCTCCCCCCCACACACACACCCCAGTGGCCAGAGCAGACTTCTGTACATACAAAGTCCCCATTTACAGCGGGACAAATCCAAGCTCTGCCTAAATGGAAAGACCTTACTTGAGGCTCTTCCCGGCCTCGATCCCAGTCCTACTTTCCCACCCGTGTCAGAGGCGGAGGCATTCTGCACTGAATTTGGAAGGCGTGGAGACAATTCCCCCCACCTCCCTTCAGCGGGCTGCCCCTGCCGTCATTTTGGGATGGGCTGCCCTTCGGTGGGGAATTACAAACTGCTTTTTGTTTTTCGTTTTTAAGGTCCTGACGGAGGAAGAAACAGCGAGCCCCGGTTTAGTTGAAATGGCTCAACCCAACTGCCCGGCACTTCCTGGCATCTCCTTTCGGAGCCTGGCTGCCCCGAAGAGCACCTGCCTTTGGAACCTGACCTCTGCCCCACGACCCTTTCTGCCTCGCTCCCGCCTGCAAGACCCACGGTCTATCGCCTGACAAAAGGAGAAGAATCAGGACCGAAGGGGAGGAGCCCCTGGCCATGTTTTTGGGAGGAAAACCGGAAGGAAGAGAGAGAGAGATGGAGAGATGGAGTGAAGCAGGGTGAAAGAATGGGCCTGCATCCCAGGGAATGAGCAGCAGCACACACCACCTGGGAAATCACATTCACCTCTGCCATCTTATTTAACAGCCACCACTTTGCTACACTCTCTTCTTCCAGCTGGTGACACCATTTGTCTTTTTGCATTTTTTGGAAAAGTTTTTCCTAATAAGTTGTTTTTTTTTTGTTTCTGTTCTTTGCCATCTCTCTCAAGGGCACAAAAAAGACAACATAAACATCTGGACAAACACTTTCACTGCTCAATGGAGGTGGGGGTGGGGGGGGGTGGAGCCAAACGAAAGATTTCAGGATCAAAAGCCTCTTTCCCTCTGTCGCTAACCCAAACCACCAGATTGGCTTAAAAAGTTTCCAAAACTGAATCCACCCAGCCAGAGACACAAGCGTGCAAGCTGAGGGAAGATTCTTGGGACAAACGGGGCTTGTTTCCCCCCCCCTCCCCCACCCCAGGAGATGGGCTATGGGCGTTCCTGAACCTCGCAGCTAACTGGCAGGTGGAACTGAGAAGTGGCACGCAACAGATTCTGAGTCGGTGGGCAGAATGGATCACCAGCCAAAGCTCAGCTTAAGGACTGGCACATATTCCAGGAAATGATAATTGCCAAGTTTCTAGTCCTCAGGATCACAAAGTTACATGGACAAGGAGCCCAGCCACGTGTAATGAAAACCTTCGTCGTACATAGGAATTGACAGGGCTGCTCTAGGTGGAAAGGGAAAATCATCACTGCTCCTTCTGTGTGGCTTGTGTAACTCAAGGCAGCTCAATCTGTTTAGGTAGAAAGTAAGATGTGCGGGGTGGGGTGGGGTGTCCTCCCTGAAGAAATACTCTGGAAAACTTTCACAGGAATCTTTACAAGCCCAGGACTCTAATCATGACAGACTGCTCTCTACATTCTGGAAATGGTTCTTTTTTTTTCTGTGCTTCAGTTCCAACAAACCCCAGTCGGATTAAGACTTCAGTCTGTGCAGCTATCAATGATTCTAAGCACAAAACATCTGAGGAAGACCTGCATGGCTGCAGGATCAGATGCCCTTCAAAAATAAAGTTTCTTGCTCCACCGTCTTTCTACCTGGTGCATTCTTTAACCAGGAACCCAGCTCTTCTGAAAACACGGCAATGCTAAGCATTCCAAGCGTCTTGAAAATGTCCAGCAAAAAAGCACTCTTTTGTTACCTCGCCCTAATAAGCCAAAGGCATAATTTCCCTGATATACAAGAACTGGGAACACCTAAAATCCTGCTGGGAGAAACAAGGAACATGCCAAGAAAAAGAAAAAAATTCAGGCCCCGGAGTAGCCAGCCCGACTCACTCGGAAGGACACGCTTTGGGTGGCAGCTCACCCTTTCTAAATCCACTCCATTTTGTCCATTTGAAAACCAAGAAAGCACCGTAGGAAAGGCAAAAGAACGGATTATGGATCTTCACGCATCTTAGCCACATTGGGGCTGAGATCTGGGGGGGGGGTGTAAGGAAATCAGACACGCACACACCCCCAAGGGCCAAATGCAACTAACAGGCGCGTCAAGGTACACCTCGGCTGGGGTGCCAATTGGTCTCCACCGCCCAAGCAAGCCGTCCAAAAACCTTGATAAATAGAACCTGCTTTTGACTCCAGAGCCCTTTTCAGATGCTCGAAGGCGGAGGAGGTCCAACCGCTGCTCCCCCTGCGCTCCCTCGCCGCATCCTATTTATTACACGGGGATCATTTTTTTCTCGTCGCTCCTTCGACCGCCATTAATTTCGTTCGCCATTACGGAGCGCCCCTGCGGTGTGCTTGTAAACAACTGTGAGGGGGGGAAACGATTAAGAACTGACATTTGGAGAACAAAACGGCCATCCAAAGGCCCCTTTGGAACAAGTGGGCTTCGCAGGATCGGCAGCGGGGCTACGGAAATCCTGCGATTTGGTATTTGACATGGCGGGGCAGGAGCCCCAAACGGAAACCCAGCAGGGTTCTGATGAGAAGTGGGAGTAGAGAATTGCTGGAGAAATTCCAAATAGGTCTCTCAACTCTGTCGTGCACTCCTGAGCTCACTTTTCAGCCCCTTACTCTCTCCCTGGCTCCGACACACTTAAAACACACACACACACACACACACACATATATCACCACCAAGAAGGGGATCACAAACACTGAGCTTCCTTTGTTACCCTCTGAGGGATATTATGAATGCCAAACCTTGTCCCAATTCTTAAGCCGGTGATTCCGTTTCTGGGCTCCCTCCGGTGCTGCTCCCATGCTGACCCTTCCCTTCCCCTTTCATCGGATTGCAAGACAAGAGAGATTGGGCTGATTTCGGGGGAAGGTTTTTCCTTCTCTTTGTACAGCAGAGGAACTGCGCGTTAGAGAAAAGCAGGTTTGACCTGGGAGAATCCAAAGATTAACACCTTGCCGGCTGCAAGAGAACTCTGATCCATGCGGCGAGAGTCCATGTCACAGTCCGCCCCCCCCCACCGCCACTGCCCCCCCGACTACGATCCGTATTTCCAGGGGCTACAAGAGTTCTGCATGTCCCAGCCCTATGATACAGGAAAGTTCAACTGCGTGACCAAAACAGGAAAACAAAACCAGAAGCCCAAAACAAAAACGGAGGGCGGGGGGGGGCGGAGAAGGAGAAGGGAAAGGAAAGGAAAAAAGAAAAAGGAATCCCTTCAGGAGTGCAGGTTACCCTGCCAACTTGCTGGTGACAAGAGAGGATTTTCTCTGCGGCAGATCCTGGGGTGTCGGAATATGGTCGCCTGTCACCAGGTTCTTATCTGTTCCCGCAGTTGGCAGCTGTTTGTTCTTGATTTTGGCTTTGGCCATGTTGTAGTCGCCGGAGTCGAAGTACTTTTGCTGGAAGATGGAAAAGAAGAGGTGTTCTTTTAGACCCCAAGGCAAGATTGGCACCAGGCCGACGCTGCCCAAAGCACCCCCTCACACCCCTGTTTCTAGCCAAGCAAAATCAAAACTCTTGGGGAGGCTTCTCCTCCACCTCTCATCCCTCCCCGAAAGGGACAGTGGGAGGCAACCTGGGAGAACCCCCAAGTGGTTTTTTTTTTGGGGGGGGGAAGGTGTCATGCGGTTGCCAAGCAACTGTCCCCACGATGATTCCTCCTCTCCCACGCCACCCTTCGGATGAGTAATTGCCAGGCTGCGGCTGGAGTCAGCGGTAAAACGACTGATCCCTGCTGCTATTTATCATAAGGTGGCCAAGTTGCAGGGAAGCCCCCCCCCCCCGTGCAAGAGATGCCCGCTGTTTTTCAAAGGGAAGGATAAACATCTGAGCCATTCCTAAGGGCCACTCCAGTGGCTAGGAACTGGCATTAAAAATAGGAGTTATGTGACCACATTCTGGGCTCAGAGATAAGGATGAGTCTAACTCCTTTAATGGTCTACCAGGGAGAATTTTCTCAGTCCCTCAATAGAGGAGGGTGAATCTTTGAACTGCCATTTAAGCAAGTGGCCCCCAAGGACTCCAGGTGGAATAAGAAAGAAAACTTCCCAAAACTCCTCAGAAACTATCTCTACGCTACCCAAATCTTCACATAGCCTCATCCACAGGAGAGCATGCATTTGGTTTACCCTGGCTAGCCCAGGGCACCTGTTCCTTCCTGCCAGAGATCACCACCCAGAAGCCTCCAGGCTGTACCAATTAGAGAGTTTCCCCCTCCCCCAGCATGCTGTACCCCTTTCTGAAGTCTCTTCATCAAGAAGTCGGAGCCACCAGGCTTCTGGAGTCCCAAATTCGGGTATTTGGCTTTGAGTTTTGCCTCCTCTGCTCTCTCTGGGATGACCACTTCCTTCTCTTGTGTGTCCTGAAAGAGAACGCAAGCAAAAATTCAACCACACAAAGAGGTTTCCAAGGTATGGAACATGTTAGAGGAGTGGTGGGTCATCGCCGCTCCTGCAGTGAGAGTCGGTGGCCAAATCGGGATTCGAACCCACAGGTCTTGGGTCCTAGGCAGGTGCTCTTGCCACTACACCACTCTGGCCCTCGCCAGTCCTTTACCGTTCACCCAAGCCTTTACTGGTGGGTTCCAAATCCATCTCAAGCACCAAAAACCATTTAGAGTCGCCGTTACCATTAATGACATAACCACCCGAGGTTCAATGAGCCCAGCTTCTTCCAACAGCTCTGATCGTTCATCGCTTTTCTTGATTTTTTTAAATTAATATATCTGTACCCTCCTGGAACACAGGGGACAAATCAAGGCTAAAAATGAGAGTCCATTTGTTTTCAAATGAAGGAGTTTTCTCCAAGGCCAACCCACTCATCCACAGCACTTCTCTGCAAACACACGTCGCTTTATTGACTTTAGGAGGAGACCAACAATTCTCAGAGTCATAAACCAAGGATCACAGGACTCCTTGCTTCCCATAAACAGACCAGGATGTGTTCTGTGTGGAAAACAGGCGAGCACAGTTGCTGTATGAGACGACTGGAAAACAAGCATGAAACCCAAGCGTCTGTATTTCAGCCTAGCGTCAGCCCCTGTCGGTATCAACCGTTCATGTCCACCACTAGATCATGGCAAGAATTTGTATCCAATGTAGACCCTTTAACTTCGGCCCTCCAGATGTTTTGGACCACAACTCCCAGAATTCCAAGCCTGTATTTCCAATGGCAAAAGACTGTGCGAGTTGTGGTCCAAAACATTTCGAGGGTCGAAGTTTGGACATCCCCCCCCTCTCTCTCTGCTGAACACATTTCCATTATTCATCTTTCAGTTGTATTCAGGGCCCCGTTGTACTCCCCAAATTAATTAATTCCTGCATTCCAAACTCTTGGGATAGAGATACTTGCCTCTTGACCCAGCTTCCCGGTTAAATGGAACACTGCCAGGGGAAGGCTATTTCTGCTTAGAAGCACAGGGTAGAACACAAGGGAAAGGTTACAAGGGACCCTCAGGATGCCGGAAAGCAAATTAGATGCCACCAGTGAAGGCAGGCAGGCAGGAGATCCATGCCTTGAGAGATGTAAGGAAGGCCCTGCAGATGGACTGGAAACTGAGATCTATGGAGGTGGATGCAGCCAGGCGATGTCCAGAGGGCGATGTGCAAAAGCAAATCAAGGCCAGAGAACAGGAGCCACCTCCCGCATGCTGAGAGGTCTCTCAAGAAAGGTTATCCAGGGATCAAAGATACTGCTGGAACAAAGGGCACCCCTGCCCCATCACTTAGCGACGTGGCTGTCAGGCCAAAGAACAAACCAACTTCCTCCCAGGAAGGGCTAGGCAACCTCAGCCCTCCGGGTGGTTCTGGACTACAACTCCCATAACCGCCAGCAAGGCTGGCTAGAACCAAAGGGCTTATGGGAGCTCTCCGGCAGAAGCTGCCTCAGGCCAGCTATGGATTGGAGAAAGCTACAGGGATGGAAGACAATGGGCAGGTCTCCCCGCTTCCGTCACCCTGGTGCAGCTGCGTGGGAGCAGAATAGGACGGAACAAGGCCTAAGTTGGTGACCATGAAGGGCTCCAAGTGCCACCTCTGGCACCCGTGCCATCAGTTCGACAACACTGCCCTTGATGCGTCCCAGTAGCTGAGGATGCCACTGATGTGTAACTGTGTGTAACTGCTAGCGAGTTAGTGCCCTATTTGGTTTGCTTGGGGGTGCTGTCAATGAACGCACCCCATTTTTTTCCAAAGGCAAACACCCTGTCTGCAGTCTCATTCCACTCTCAAGAGATTCCCATCTCGCGACTGAGCCAAGTGAGATCTTCACCAAGTTCCCTCTTCACAGAACTGAACTGTCCCTTCCACTCTTAACACACTGACACTCCACGACACAACGTTTCAGCCGGCGGCTGGTGGTGGGTGGCACTTCGCTTGGAGATCGGAAGCTCCATGGAAAGCTAGAATTGGCCATGTCAGAAGATCCTGCAACCAGGGAAAGCTGGCGTGGACACCTGGAACTGAACGCCCTTGCGCTATCCTTCATAAATCTCATTTTAGGAGTTGGTTAAAGTCAAGGAATGGAAGAGAAGAGGCCCCCGCCCCACGGGGAACGCTGCAAATTACCTGGGCAGCATCGGAGTGCCGCACTACACTGTGGGCAGCCCTCTGAAAAAAGCAGATGACTCAGAGGAAAGGCGGAATAAATAAAAATAGCAATGCCAAGAGCGAGGAGGAATTGTGCGGGAGAGCAGAGAATAGCTCTTCTGGCAGAGTGGGCTGGTCCTGGTTGCGTCAGCCCAAGCCTCCGCTCGGAGATCGCAGGTGGGTGTCCGCCCAGCCTTCCCCTCCAGGCCAAGCTGTTCGGACGCCTCCTTCTGCATAAGGTGCAGCCATTCTGCTCCCTGGGACACTGCTTTTGTGGCCACGGACCAGGCTTGCAAAACATCTTTTTTTAAAAAAGAATTCTGAGAACTGCCTTCCTAGGTAGACCCAGAGCATCCTTCCTTCCAGCCCTGCAAAACCTCCCTCTCTCTGGCAAGCCCACAAGGAAGGCTTGAGCCCCATCACCGAAGGTCTGGTGTCCCTCCAGCAAGATGACAGAAAGGAAGAACGGGAATATCCCCAGGCGGTCAAATACATTTCTGGCATTACAAACAGCCATTTCCAATTCTTGCTGTCTTTTGAGTTCACCGGCTGTTCCGTTCTGCATGGTGAACCCAAGTGCTTGTGCGGTGGATGAAGAAGCAAAACTTCTCTTTCTATTTGAGGCCATCGGTTTACGCATCTCAGTTTCCCCTCTACACTGGAAAGTGACAAATGATTTGTCTTCTGTCACAGAATCGTAGAGTTGGAAGAGACCTCAAGGGCCATCCAGTCCAACCCCCTGCCATGCAGGAACCCCCATCCAAGTACTCCTGACATATGGCCATTCAGCCTCTATTTAAAAACCTCCAAAGGAGGAGACTCCACCACCTTCCTTTGTGGCAGCATATTCCACTGCTGGACAGCTCTTCCTAATGTTCAAATGGAATTTCTTTTCCTGTAGTTTGAAACCATTCGATCCAACCCCCTGGTAAGTGTACTTGCTCTTTCAGAGATGGACAGACCAGTAATGTGTTTTCAAAAAAGGAAAAAGAAAGTAGGAGTGAGGCATAAGGGGAGAAAAATGAAAACAGGTATAGAAGGTGAACCCTAGAGGGACAAGAGAATGAACAGTAACAACGCCTGGGAGGTCTAACCACCACCCCCTTGCAGAGATACACACTATTCCTGAACTCCACCTTCACAGGGACTATAAACTTGGATTTGGGGGTGGGGGGGGAGAGAGTGTGTCAGGATTTCAGATGGAAGCAACCATGCTAAGCTGCACCAGTTTTATGCACCATCTAGGCTCACAAGACAAGGCTAGGGAGGGGGAGCAGCGAGAAAAATCCCCCCCCCCTTTTACAGCAAGAGGGCTTGGCTTTCTATCACACAACCTTGATCTCACCCTGTGGTGTTTACAGGGTGGCAAAGTTCGAGACAGACTCACACTCTCCTGTTACTGTCCAGCTGAATGCGCTGCTGGCTCTCCTTGCTACTTTAAATGCCACCATTAGGGCCAGCTTTGCCCAGGCCTGTGTCACACCATTCAGAGCTGGACAAAAGAGGACAGCTCCAAGCCATTTATTTGGGGACGATGAGTAATCCAAGCCTGATGGAGAGCTCCATCAACGCCCCCATCTCCTACCGGCTGACAGCCTGGCTGTGGAGGAAGGCTCCCTGTTAGTTATGCAGAGATGCATGTGACGCCTTTACTGAACACTGGAGTCTCATCCTCTATAAGTGACAAAAGAAGGGCTCAGCACAATGATTGGCCCCACCAGTGAGTCTTTGCCTTAGCTGCTTGTCCAAGTCTCAGGCCTTGTATTTGCTCTCCCAGGGGTGAAGAGCCAGAGAGGGGCTCAGCGGGAAAGCATGGGAATTACATCAAGTCTCAGGCTCAGTCCTCAGCCAGCAAGGTCTGAGCACCTCTGCCAGAGATCGTGGCCAGTTCCGCCTGGACAAAGTAAAAGGGATTAGGAGGAAAAAGACTTGTTCAAGTACACCTCTCAGAACCTCCAGGCCAGTAC
The DNA here is from genome assembly GCA_023846285.1 of Phrynocephalus versicolor. Classification (NCBI taxonomy): domain Eukaryota; kingdom Metazoa; phylum Chordata; class Lepidosauria; order Squamata; family Agamidae; genus Phrynocephalus; species Phrynocephalus versicolor. The sequence goes on from JAHTLZ010000235.1 coordinate 1,518,895, forward strand.
GGCCAGAAGCCACGTTACCTAGGGGATTCGTGGCATCAGTGTGTCGAAAATCGGAACATGTGGTGACAAGAACATCACCCTGCCACGCAGCCTACCCCAGATGCCAAGTCTCCCTAGCCAACCTGGGGAGGGATCTGGTTGGGCAACAAGAAGACAACACTTGGCCACTCCATTCCTCTCTCAAAATGCACCCCATTGTCCCTGA
>JAHTLZ010000235.1:1520099-1531695 GCA_023846285.1 Phrynocephalus versicolor
ACACACACACACACACACACACACACAGAGTGGTATCTTGTATATTAATTCGTTCCAAATGAAATTCTGTTACGCAAATTTCCCATAGGAATGCATTGAAAACGGATTAATCCCTTTTCGCGACCGTTTTTTCCTGTTGTACGGATTCGCCCCGTAGGCAATTCTGTTAAGCGATTTCCTCCTATCTCCGGAAATATTTTCCTTTAAGCAGATTTTTCCGTTCAACAAACCACTTGTTATACGAGTCTCCGCTGTATATATTTCCATGCGGATGAGGCTGGGTGGGGGCTTGGCAGACCTAAGAGCTGAAGATTTCGCCAAAGGCTCGGGATAAGTCCAGTTGCATCAGAAGTGCCTGGTGTCCCTTTTGGGAAATCAGCGCGGTATAAAAATTCTGCCAGCACCCATCTTGGCTCCTCCATGGAAAGGCAGCCCGTGGTGGTGGTGGAGGTGGAGCCACCGCCTCTGCTGAAGGGGAGAGTAGATTGAATATCCAAATGTTTGGAGCAGCTCTTTGGCAGGCCCCTCTTGGTCATAAGGACTAGGAACCTCAACCGGCACCCTTTGGGTGCTTTTACATTCCCCTAAAATCCGAGGCAAAGGGCTCCCAGATCCGGAGCTTTAAAATGTAGGCCATCATTCAGGGAAAGCTTGCCTGAAGACAAAGGTCTTTGCCTGTTTCCGGAAAGACAGCAGAGATGGGGCAGTCCTGGCCTCTAGTGGGAGGGAGTTCCAGAGTCTGGGCGCAGCAGCTGAGAAGGCCCTTTCATGGGTTCCCACAAGACGCACCTGTGAGGGTGGCGGGATGGAGAGAAGGGCCTCTCCTGATGACCTTAACACCCAAGTCCGTTCATACTGTCCTTTTCTGCAAGTTAAGAAAAACGAGGACACCTTGACCCAGAGGCCAAATCTAGCCTTCTGGTCCTCAGTTCAGCCCTCTGGGTTTCTTAGGGAAAAAAACTTTGTATGCTTCTTGCATCCCACAACCCTGGGGTGGGTGGGGTGGCTTTCATGCCTTGGTTGGATCCTTAACCCCAAATTCTAAAAGGTGTCTCTTCTTAAGCTAAAAAAAAAAAAAAGGCATGTCAGGGGTGTTTTTGGCTGCAATAAACTCCAAAGAGTATCTGCTATAGGCTTTAATAGTGAAATAGATTCTTCTTTGTCAAGGTGGCTTTGAGGGGACAGAAAGTGAGGAATAAGGAGCCAGAGTTGGAAGATGCAGGAGGGAAGCTTTTGTTTACTACCAAGCTTTTTCCCCCCCACAGGAATGGGGCTGCTTGGGGTGTGTGTCAGGGAGGAGGTAGGGAGGCCGGGACAGAGAAGAAGGTAAATGAGAGAGAGACAGACAGACAGAGAGAGAGAGAGAGAGAGAGAGAGAGAGGCTGAATTCTCTGGCTAAAAAGCACTCCAGCCTGGTAGCAAAAAGGCCCTTGACAAAAGATGGGTTCTTGAAAGCTAAGTCTCGATGCTTCTTCTTCTCCCGGGCAAGCCGTGGAAAGGAGGCTTTTGAAGTGCGACTCGGCGCCATCATCATCGGAAGGCTTTTTTTTTGTCACGCTTCCCTCCAGCCGCCCGCCTGCCCGCCTGCACCCGCTAGGCCCATTAGCTCACCTTTCCAGCACCTTTCCTCTTTCATCTCAAGAGTTTGTGCACTATGGAAGCAGCGAACCACCACCACCACCCCCACACACACACAACACACACACACGGACACCACCTCTAGCTCTCTTAATGACATCTTCCTGCCCCCCCTCTTCTTCCTGCCACTCTGGGCTCCTTCGCTGCCCCGGCAGCCGCTCGGACTAAATGGACGTGGGGTGCTCGTCCCCACATGGTAAATTAAGTGCTTAAGTTGGGCCCCCCTCCTTCTTAATGGATGGCAGGAGCTAAGGAGCCTTGCTTTCATCGAGAGAGGGAATGGTGTCACCAACACCCAACTGAGAACGTGTGTGTGTGTGTGTGTGTGTGTGTGTGTGTGTGTGTGTGTGTGTGTGTGTGTGTGTGAGAGAGAGAGAGAGAGAGAGAGAGAGAGAGAGAAAGAGAGAGCTCCTTAAAGAGACTTGGAACCAATCTTCAAGAAAGCTTATTTTCTCCACTTCAGACAACATCTGTTCTCCCATCTCGGCCGTCATTTCTGTCCTTTGGGAGATCGTCTAATATTTCTCCAACCTGCTAGATGTGTTGGACTAGGAACTCCCTTCGGCCCTTCATCCCCATTCAGAACTCCGTACACTTGTACTGGGCCAGGGGAATGGAGTCACCACCATGTCCCCTGCCTCCAGCTCCTACGACGAGTATCTTTTTGGGCACTTTTTGGGCGGCAGGGCACGAAATGCACTCTGGGTTTGGCTTCACCTTTCCCAGGAGCTGTCCAAGGTGTTGAAGCTCTTCCGGAGGTGGAGTTCAGCATGTTGGACATGGCTTGGGAAATTCAGGCGGGGGGGGGAATTCCAGTGACCCTTGTGGGCCCAACTTTCCCTGGCCCTGCTGAATCCCCCTTGCTTCTACCTGCGGGATGGCTTTCAAGAGGAATTTGTTGAGACAACCTGAGAAGGGGCAGTCGAGAGGCCAGGGCAGAGGGGAAGAGTTTCTGTTCTTGGCACAGACACCGTTTGGCACAAGAGAAAGCATGGCAAGAGCGCAGGTTGCAACGGCCTCTCTCTCTCTCTCTCTCTCTCTCTCTCTCTCTCTCTCTCTCTCTCTCTCTCTCTCTGCATTGTGCAGAGAGTGACTGCACACGTCAGCCTCTGCTGGAGAGTCTCTGGTGCCTTCTCAAGGCCTTGTGACCTCTGAAGCATTAACCAGATCACCACTATTCTGCTGCTGCCCCAAGCAGAAAATAACAACAGAAAACACCAAAATGCCATCCAAGAGTTGAGAGTAGAAGAGTTTAGAAATGGATTGGGTATTGTGCGCGCGCGCGTGTGCGTGTGCATGCACGCATGCACGTGCACACACATGTGTGGGTGTGGGTGGATGTTGAGAACGGGCCACATCGGCGGCTGTCCATTTATTATCTCCGCAATCGATAGCCTGGTCCTTGGAGCTGGCCGGGGTCAGATACGGTTGCCTAGGAGACCATTGCATCCGAAGATGGAGGGCTGCCGATTGGGCAGGCAGGAAGGAGACCCAGAGGTCAATGCCTGTGGGGTTTGGGTGGTGAGGGGAGAGGTGAAAGGGGGCAGAGCGATGTAGAGGAGCCGGGAGAAGAGAGGTTTTTTTAGTGGACAGCATCTGGAGGTGGCATTTCAGGCCAGTTGGGCCAACCAACTGTCCTGTTGAACCCGGGATCACAAGAAAGCTGAGACCACCGAGGTGGGAACAAATGGACAGAGAGAGGCCCAGACACTTTTTTTGCCAACTCCAATGCTTCCCACACTCAGCAGTCTCTTGGAGGAACTCTGAGCACCACCAGATGAGCCTTTGCTGTATCCATGCATGCTGTTTGCCATGGCTCCGTGCAAGCTGAGGCAGCCATCTTTGGGGAAAAGACCAAACAGATTCCACACTTTCCCCCTCTGGAGTGCATCTGTCATGGGGAGAGGTGCTTTTTGACCATTGTCTTTAACTACGGCAAAAGTTGACCTTTCTCACACACACCCCTCAGGGTGTGTTTCTCAGCCACTCCCACCTGGGATGGTGGAGGTTTTATTACCATGCCAGGGGAATTTTTGTAGAACTCCCAGCTGTCCAAGCAGTCTACCTCCAAATACCCTTTGCTTGCAAGCAGTGCATGGAAACGGGAAGTGTTTCAGTGCTCTAACAGTGGCATCTCCTGGGCCAGAATATGCTCCCATGGGGCTCACTTCCTATGTACTTATGACTTTGCTACACCCACCCAGGGGCCTTTAGAACACGTGTAGAGGCGTAGATGGTTCACAAAGTTCAAAGAGTAAAATGTATAGACAGTATATTTTTAAAAGGCATACAGCTGCTTTGCATAAAATAAGCCAGGATTCCCAAAAGCGGGAGGATCCAAGTTCCGCTTCCACTGAGGCATAGAGACTGGATCTTTTTCTATGCATTTAGATTCCTTAAGCAAACAGACTCATTTCCTGGTTGGCTTACACCTGCCACGCAAGGCTTTAAGCCCACCCACACCTTTATACCAGCCATCTGACCAATAAAAGAAGAGCAGACAGCAGGTTGGCACCAGTGCTGGGGAGAAAGCTTAAAAGATGTTCCACATGTGGAATGATGTACAGCTCCTGTCTTTATCAGCCCAGGAATAAAGGCGCACCAAGCTCCAATTTCTCCTTGCCTGCTTACTCTGTTCATGTTCCAGGTCCACCCCCTGGAGATGCAAGTCCAACTTTATTTATTCTGTGGTTGCTGTCAGAGTTAGGAAAAGTGGCTGTGATGGACTACACCTCCCAGAATCCCCCATGAGCATGGCAGTTGACCTCGCCACCAGTGAGATTCTTGTTGGGTTACTTCTGACATGCACCTGATTCACAAAACGAATCCAGCAGCCATACAGTAAATAACAGGACTTTAATTGATGCTTGGGATAAAAAAAACTCACCTCAAATAATGCCATTACCGATAACACATTGCTTCCCTGGGTAACGAGAGCATAACGACATTAGTTTTGCAAAGCAGCATAACTGCCGGTAACAGGGTTGCTTTTTTTAAAAAAAAATTATATTAAATATTGCTTACTTATTACTCCTGAAAAAAATAAAGGAGAGGTTTTATCATATAAAGGGGGGCCATTTTCCCACTTTGGGCTGCCTTCTATTAATTTTTCAGAACATGTTTATGAAAAAATAGTAATAAATAATGAAAAGACGGCATGGCCATACAATGCTGCTAACGTTTTCAGAGACAGCTGTGCTTGCCTGTATCACCTAATTTAGCAGTTGTTAATTCTAATATTTCTCATGTGTTACTCTCGGGGTAATGAACACGTAACATGTTGTTTCTCCTCAAAACCTAAGTGCCCAGGCAAATTAAACAATGGGTTTTTTTAAATAAATTAGAACCCACTCAGATGGTAAGAGAAGAGAGTTAGGGTGAGAGAAGAGGTTCTCAAAAAGGGTGTCATCCTTAACTCTCCACTAAAATAATAGCATATATAAGGAATTTAAACCCTGGGATTAAAGACCTAAGTGGTGAATGCCTGTGGCCTGAAAAGGTAGAGATCTCAAATGTGGGTTCCACCACGTGACAAATGATGAGATCTGATTTTTTTTCTGGCCCAAATAGAAATAAATTCATAGAAAAACAAACAGAGATGAAGTTCTGAGTGTCCCAAATCCTGGCCTGACTGACCTTCCTCTTTTCCCAAGAAAAGGGGGAAAGCCAAAATTCATTTCTGGAGTGGTGGTGAAGAAAAGAAGGACAACTCACAAGGAGGAATGGTGAGAAGTGTCAGTGATTCCAGAATCCAGACTTAGCACCCTTGCTGTGAACTTTGGGACAAGTGGCATCCCAAACCCAAGTACCATCTCTCCTCAGGGAGCCAAGTCATTTTTAGCTGAAGAAAAAAGATCCAGCCTCACTTAAGCGCCAGGGTCTTCACTTATCAAGAGATTGATTTTGCCCCATCAAGTCAGCTCCAATTTAGCGTGTCTGTTCTCAGGATTTACTAAGTACAAAATGCTCAGTAATAGTTTACCAGCCCCTCCTTTGGGGCTTCCTTAGGGACCATCGTGCAGCTTGCAAAGTCTGCCATGGGACACCCCCCCACACAGACAAAAAGATCAGGGTGCCCCTCTCCGAAGACGCACCCTGGCTCTGCTACAACCTGCAGAGCTTGTCTGGCCAGCTATTTTCTTGTCTCTTAGAACATACATAAGAAGAGCCATTGCTGGATCAGGCCAAAGGCCCATCTAGTCCAGCTTCCTGTATCTCCCAGTGGCCCCAACAGATGCCTCTGGGAGCGCACGAGACTAGATCTCCGTCTCTTGATACCACTCCCCTGCATCTGGCCCTCTTAAGTTGAGCCTCCCTCACTTCCTCTTCTCCCTCGCTGCTTCTGTCCTCTCGCAGTGACGACAACCCTGTAAGGGAGACCAGGCTGAGATGCAGGTGGCTGCCCCAAGGGTGGCTGCCCCCAAATCTTCCATAGTCGCAAGGAGAGGACAGATCAGAAGGGACCCTGCAGCAGCCTGTCACTCCAAGCCCAAATGTACCTGCCCCTAAGGCAGGGGCAGGTACAGTGGGTGCTTCCTGATTTAGCTTGCCTACAACTCCGATCAGCCTCCACTAACCCCACCAGTAGCAAACGGAGATGGGCCTGGCAACCCCTGGGGAGATGTGGACTGCCCACCCCTCACTAGGTATGCATGTGTGCGCTAGCTAGCTGAAGCTCAGTGCGCATGGGTGGGCGGGCACACATGCACTTCTCGCACCCCCCCACTGGCACGTCCATTCCCCCCCCCCGCAAAACATCACACTGTGGCATCTCTTTGCCAAATACCATCAGGGGGAGGGGGAAGCGGGAGGCGGGAGGAGGGTGGAAGGACAGATGAATCTCTGAGAGTTTCCACTCTGGACATGCTCACATCCAGTTTAGGGAATAATTAAATTGGATTGTCAAATGAGCCCATCAAAACTATTCGTTTTCATTAGTTGATCGCCCTGGAGTGTCTGCCTCTGAGGGGGAAGGACGGTGGGAGGTGGGGCGGGAGGGAGGGAGGGGGCAGCTTTTGGGAAGGGAGAGAAAAGCAGAGCCTAGGGGAAACGACCAGTGTCTGGGATCATATCTTTTCTGCTTTTCTTGATTGAGACTATTAATTAGGATGGCTGCTCATTAACATGCTGATGATCTGGGGAATGCTCAGAACATAGGAGAGGATTGTGGCATGGAGCTTTCTAGAATTTGGGGACTCCTTGTGAGTAGAATTGCACCAGCAAGGCTGAGGGGTTCATATATAAAAGTCCAAGAGTGTGTTTTTCTAGTGCTGAAGAGACAGCCATGGGGTGGAGAAACCAACCAAGGCTGATAAAACCCACACCGCCTACTCAAAGACCATATGCAGAGCCGGCCCTATCAAAAGGCAGGCTGTCACCTGTGCCATGGTGTCTGCCTCTGTTTTTCCTCCCTATAAACTCTGGTGCATAACTTTGGCAAACCCAATATAAATGATCCTAAGTGGTTAGAGGAATATTGTTTGTTTCCTTTTGTTGTGAACCGCCCGGAGTTCCATCCGGAAGACGGGTGGTATATAAGTTCAAACAATAAATAAATAAATAAATAAATTTCCGGCAACCTCACCAAGCTGTTGCAGAGGCTCTGAAATACTATATTTCAACGTTGTTCCCCCACACATCATCTCTGTAGTTCTCACAACAGTCCTACCAGGTAGGCAAATGCTGACACTTTGGTGTCGCCAGAGGCAGGGCCTGGAATATTCTCTAAAGGCCGGAGTGAATGTTAAACGAGAACGAGGGAGGGGCGGGATCACATGTAACTGCACCGTGTCAAAAGTTTTCCACATTTTTAATTTGCTTAATGACTGAAAATCCATTCTTGTTCTCCCAGTGGGTTCTGGAAGTTTGGGGAGGGGGAGGGTGTTGTTTGTGCTTGATTGCCCATTTTAAATTCCCAGCCTCCTCCTACAAATGGTGAATTCTGCAACTTTTATCAAGTGTTCTGCTCAGTCTAATGCAGCTCTTTGGAAACACAGGGAATTTGTCACACTGATTTCCCTTGGTAATCAACACACACACACACACACACACACACACACACGTGTCTCTCTCTGTGTGTGTGTGTGTGTGTGTGAGAGAGAGAGATGGAAATTTCCCCCATCCAGCAAGAGTTCCCAGATTACACAGAGCCAGTCCTACTGCATTCACATGCAATTAGATTAATTTCCTAGCAGGGTTGTGCATTAATAAGGGAGATAATTGATAGACAAACTGATTGACTCAGGGAAAGAGAGGAGAGGTCTCTGCTGCACATCCCTCCCAACCACCCTCCTCCCTTCTCTCTGTCTCACAAGACCATTCAATCTGAAGCCCTGGAAAATTATTGTCATATTCTATATGCAGCCATCAATACATTGGAGCCGACCTAATCTGGTTTGAAGGGGAAACAAAGATCTGTGCCTTTCTAACAGCAGCCACGGCCATGCTGCAAAGGAAGGCCGCTCTGATTTAACAACCGTAAGCTTGGGAGTTTTGTATGGGGAGGGAGGGAGATCAGGCGTGATCCTGTTTTTAACACCTCTTCCGTGGATGTCACTACCTCTTCAAATGTTCCTTCAGAGCAAAAACAGGCCGGGATACTTGCTCCCTGTTTGTTTTTCCATGCAAACCCTTGCTTCTCTAAAATCCAAAGTAGGTCTAGAATCAGCAACATGCTCTTTTTCCAAGTTTATTTTTTGGCAAAAATCAAAGAAAAACAAAACAAAACAAAACAAAAGACACAAACATGTGGCACCTTAAAGACTAACTTTCATATTTTAATGTGGACGTTTCGTGCACACATGCACTTCTTCAGACGTATATAGCAGCAGAATGAGGTGTGAGATATAATATGAGTTGAGATATACATTTCATACCAGATATTCAAGTTTATTTTGACACCCCCTCCCCAATCAAATGTCTAAACACCCTGGCTTAGGACAGTGCCTGCTCCCTCACGGGGCATCTGTGTGTATCAGGAGGGCCAGAAATATTTACATTGTAAGAAGGCAAGGGGCATGGAGGGACGTGGAGAAAAGGAGGTAGGACGAGCATTTCAAGAGCACTCTGGGCTCTCCATGTTATGTCCTGATGGGTGCAAACAAAGGAAGAAATGCAGGCTGAGGGTCAATGAAAAGGAAATGCTCCCATTTGTGTAATTGCATGTATCCGCATACAGTATATGGATAGACAGGCCAACAGAAACAGATACAGCTACAGGGCAGTATACATGGTGCAGACAGATAGTAGGTGTGGATAATAACCAGATTTTCATATATAATGTTTCTCTGTTTTATAATTTTTTGATTGTATTACTCTTGATACATTAGATTTCTATAACTCTTGATTTCTTAGTTCTACCAGCCTCCCTGCCTCAGTATTTCCTTTCCTGAATTTTTTTATTTTATTTTATTTTTATTTTTTATTTTTTGCCCTGGATCAGAGTCCAATTGCCAGGTGAAAACAGGAAATGGCCCAGTCACTCTAACCACTGTAAAGCTTTCAACGGGAGTTAAACCCCTGGCAGGAGTCCCCCCAGGAGTCCCCCAAGAATATCCATATTTTGGAAATTCAGTCAGGAAAAGTCTTTCTGTTACAAAGCCCCCTGTGATTTTCTGCATTAGGAATATTATTGGTCCCCACGTGGAGAAAGAAAATGGGTTATTTCCTTTTGCCTGCTCAGTATAGCCACCCTCCAATTCTCTCAGCCACAGATGAGTAAGGTTCTCATATGGAATTAATTTTTTTTAAAAAAAGAAAAGCAAGATATCAATGTAGGAAAGCAAAAAAAAAAAAATTAGGAAGGAAGGAATGACAGAGTTGCCTACACAACGTTTTCTTAAAATTGTGCTCCTTGTTTGAAAATATTACCCTAAATTACTGCTCAATAAGTGGTTTTAGGGCTTCCTTTCCCAAAGACAAAAGGGAGAAATAGATAAGCAGACCAAAGGGAGGTAAGGGTGCTAACTGAATTGACTGAATCGGTTCGTTTGTTTCCCTCTTGCCTGGGCTCGTGGCCACTTTCTTTTCTTAAAATTAACTTTTCTCCTTGAATAGCGAGGCGGAAGGTGAGGCGATTGAAGGCGGCACGGGGTGGGGTGGAGTGGGGAGTGGGTGGGGAGTCCATGCGTTTGGGGTGCAGAAATATAATAACTAGAGCAATAGTAAGAGTAATAATAATAGCCAGAGGGGTGGGGGTGGGGGTTGTGGGGGTGCTATCTCAAGACATTGCCCTCTGCCCAGGGGATCTTCCCGGGTTCGTTTCCCTCCCCTGCCAGCCTTGGAAGGAAAAAAAACGCGTGTCATGTCCCGATCAGTTCAGCACCTTGGAGAACGACCAGGGCAGCTAGGGAGGGACCGGACCCCATCAGAGAGAAGGCTTTACCTGACCCCCTTGCCTGCCAAGCAAAGGATGCGTGTGTGTGTGTGTGTGTGTGTGTGTGCATGTGTGTGTGTGTTGCGTCGTTATGACCCCCATGTCCATGGAGTTTTCTTGGCAGGAATACTGGAGTGGCTTGCCAGTTCCTACAGCACCTGGTCTTCCCTGGTGGTCGCCCATCCAAGGACTAACCAGGGCCGACCCTGCTTAGCTTCCGAAATCAGGCGAGATCAGATGTGCTCTTAGGGCATCGAGGCAGGTAAGCGAGGGATATAATTCCCTTGTTACCCAGGAGTGCGCGCCTTGCTTTTAAAAACAGGAGGACGGGTTGGATCAAAACCGCCGGTCTCTCTCCCTCTATCTCTCACCCCTTTCCCGCCTGTCAGGCGACGGCCAAGGCAGGGCATGTAATTCAATTTCCCCATCTTCCGTTTCCTTTTATCTGTCAGGTAAACTTCATTGGGGACGGACTTCTGGGAATAGTTTAAATAATGTTGATTAGGTCTAATCCGGTTAATTTCTCTCTCTCTCTCTTTGTCCGGCTCTCTCTGTTTTAGAAGAGTCGCATTTATAACTCTCCCAAGGTTAAGAGCCGATCAGATCTGTGAAAAATTTCTCCTGGATTTGAAGATAATTCACTTCCTCTTTTTATTAAGGCTTCTTGATAGAGAGACGCAGACGCTGCTGTTTCCAGGCCTTTCCTCTATATCTGGGTAGAAAAATCAACGTCTTAAACGGCTTAAGTTTATTTTAACTCCTCTTCTACCCTCTTTGTACACGAGGAAGGAATTTGGATTGGACAGGAAACTGGGATTATTTGAGTCAGTTTCTCCCCCAGCCCCCCAAAGGCTGCGGCTTCCTGGCCAGGGTGCGCTGCTGCAGGACACGTGTCCGAAGAACCTTGTGTAGCCTTTAAAGGCGACACGCGTTGCACTTTCTCCGCTGCAGCAGTCGGAGAAAGCTACACTTCATTTCCCCAAAGCGGGAAAATTCAGCCAGCGATCAGTAAATGGCATGACAATCAACCTTTCAATCCTCAGAGCAGGTTTTAATCCCCTTCGGCCCCGTGATTTAAGACATTACTATATTTTACGAATCTACCTCACAGGGCTGTTGTACACACACACACACACACACACACACACACCATCTAATACTAAGCGAAGAACTAGAACGCCTAGAAGGCTACATAAATATGATCATCTTCAGCATACGGCGTTTAAAAAATAATAATTTTGAAGGCGCTGGAAAGGGAACGCTCAGCTTGGCTTCAGGCGAGAAGGGGGGTAACCTTTCCAGTTTCACGGGAGTTGGCTTTCAGACGTAACTGACCGCCCACCCCTCCACCCACACAAAACCACATCAAACTTTTTTTCGACCTATTTGAGGGCCGATTTAAAACAGATGGCTATCTTTCTGGGTGTAAAAGCTCACGTTTTAACTAAGCTAGTGAAATTGGATTTCACGTTGCTCCGTAAATTACAGTTAGGTGGACGGAGCTACTGTTGCGGCCATTATTATTATTATTATTATTATTATTATTATTATTATTATTATTATTATTATTATTATTATTATTAT
>JAHTLZ010000235.1:1541772-1556003 GCA_023846285.1 Phrynocephalus versicolor
GATAGATAGATAGATAGATAGATAGATAGATAGATAGATAGATAGATAGATAGATAGATAGATAGATAGATAGATAGATAGATAGATATTTTAGATTCCGGTGATTGTTAAAGCCAGGATCATCAGAAATAAATCTGAACCCTGGGTTAATAAGACATCTGATTTCACAAAGTTCACATAAGCGGGGAGGTGGGGGAATACCTCCAGCAAAACAGGGGAAGGGCTGTAGGAGAGGAGCCCAATCTCATTTTTGCAGGCATTTAGCTCTAGAAATTTGGAGAGCTCCTTTTAATGGAACACACTTTCAAGACAAAACCACCCAGAAGACCAAACACAAAACACTCTATCAACAACAGCACAAACTGACAACAGCAAATATATATTCTCTCTCTCTCTCTTTCTCTCTTTTTCTCGCTCTGCCTCCGCTGCAGCCCCTTCTTTCCCCTGGATCCAGGGTCGACTGGGTTAAATCAGGTTGGCTTCTGATTGCAATCTGTCAGATTTTTTAGGCTGGTGACGTGGGAAAGGCAGCAAGCGCGGAGCGTTGGGGTTGTGGAATCAATACCAGTGGCTTTGGGCTGGAAAGAAGCAGGCTGGGGGTAGAGCTCTCTGGAGAGAGGGAGAGGAATCAGAAAGCAAGAGAGAGAGAGAGAGAGAGAGAAACTCTCTCTCTCTCTCACACACACACACACACACACACACACATACTCTCTCTCACACACACACAGAGTCAAAGCTGGACCTACTTAAACAAATAAACATTCCATGGACAGCAGCCTTTCGGAGAGACACGGGAAGAGAGAGAGAGAGATCACCCGTTTTAAGTATCTGCCTGGACTGCCACTCATTCCTACGGCCAGCCACTTGGAAGGTCTGTAGAGAGGATAAATTGACACGGGCTTATTTCTTATCAAGGGATGGAGTTTAAATGTTGGTGTCCAGGACGTGGCTTTATTTTTTATTTTATTTTTATTTTTTATTTTTTGGCAAAGCACCTTTTAAAAGCAGCAAAGGAGAGACGAGTGTGGGGTGGGGAAAACAGGACTAGGGGAGGAGGTGGATGTGAAAAAAAGCTGTACTGGTAGAAATTTGTCCAGTACTAAGGGTCTAACAATATTTTTCCTCCCCCCCTCCCCCCCTCTCTCATGCTCTCCCCCTCCCCCTTTCCTACAGCTCTACACGCCTTCAGGATGCTCAGAGACCACACTGTCCAACACTAGGTAAGCCATACTGTCTGTCCTTCCATGTGTGTGTTTGTGTGTTTGTGTGTCTGTGTCTGCTAGCACAGATGCACACAGTGGGTAAGGGAGATTACAGTGGTACTGTTGTATAAAGGAATTAATCCGTCCCAAATGAAATTCCGTCAAGCAAATTTTCCTTTATACAAATTTCCCATAGGAATGCATTGAAAACAGAGTAATCCCTAATTGTGAGCATTTTTATGTTGTACAGATTCGCCCCATATCTCCAGAATTTTTTATGTTGTACAGATTTTATGTTATACAAATCGTTTGCTATACGAGGGTCCACTGTATTTGGACTTTCGTGCACACATAAAGGACTGAAATATTCCTTCCACTCTTTCGGTTCCTTTTTTCCCCCTCCATCAATCCGCCTTGTTTTACATGAGATGTGTGTGTATGTGTGTGTGGGGGGGTGAACCTCACTTTGCATGCAAGGGGGTCTTACTAGTAAGGCAGGGAGCTTCTGCCATTGCCCGTCTGCCTTCCTTCAGAAACTGGGAGAATCTCGTAGAGGTCTCTTGCTTCTCCTTCCATGACAGAAGTTGCATGGCTTCCAGAGTAAACAATAGACTATCGGCTTTAAAGTTTGACTGATGCTTGCCTAATTTGACTTATCTGATAAATGCATTCTGAAAATACCTGTCACATTCATACTCTCCCTCTCTCCCTCTCTTTCTTTCTTTCTCTCTCTCTCTCTTGTGTCTGGGTCCTCACCTCCAAACCACTGAAGGACCTCAGCATAGCTTAGACCTCCCACCGGTCCTAATCCACCACCTTCCCCAGCCCCCAGTAAAACCATCCAGAGGCAACCAGCCGTTCAGCTGGTGTGTGCGATAACGGTTGGGTGGGCCTGCAAACGGCAAAGATGATGGCCTAGTGAGGGGGGCGGCGGCAGCGGCGGCAGAACCATGAATGTCCAGCTGAGTTTGGAGAACGGCGGGGATATGTCTGTCCAGGAGCAGGAATTAATGCACAGCGACACCCGGGCCTTGCATTCGGCTCTCCAGAGACCATCGCTGGTGGCTTCCGTCTTGGAAGGAAGCGAATACCACCGGGCTGAGCATGCCTTGGCCACCACCCTGCACCCTGGCCTGGGTTTCGGGGGTGACTCACCCACGGCCAGTGCAGGCAACAGCTACACCACCTTGACCCCGCTGCAGCCTTTGCATGAGAAGTTCCACCATCAACACCACCACCACCACCACCACCAGTGTCTGCCGATGGGCAACGTCATTGGGAGCTTCACCCTGATGAGGGAAGACCGGGGTCTGGGGGCCGGAGGGAACTTTTACAGCCCTTACCACAAAGATATCAGCATGGGCCAAAGCCTGTCCTCGCTGCCTAGCCCGCAGCTTGCCCCTATGCACAACTACACGGGACACTCTGCCCCTGGGCACCTGGGCAACGAAAAGATGGTCATCGGCAACAGCTTTGAAGCCCACTCTGGTGCCATGTTTGGCAGGATGGACCAGCACTTCCCGCGGGAGATGTCTCCTTCCCAAACCTCCACCATGGCCTCCCCCAACGCCATGAGCCAAAGCCCTTACAGCCACCCTCGCTCGGACATGAATGCCCGGCCCAACCCTCCCATCGCCACGCAGACCACCGTCCTCTCCAGCCAACTGGAGGAGATCAACACCAAAGAGGTTGCCCAGCGCATCATTGCCGAACTCAAGAGGTACAGCATCCCGCAAGCCATCTTTGCCGAGAGGGTCCTCTGCCGGTCCCAGGGGACCTTGTCCGACCTCCTTAGGAACCCCAAGCCATGGAGCAAACTCAAGTCCGGGAGGGAAACCTTCAAGAGGATGTGGCGGTGGCTGCAGGAACCCGAGTTCCAGAGAATGGCAGCTTTAAGGTTAGAAGGTAAGATACTTTTTTCACAGCCACCCCTCAGGGTCTCGAGGCTGGAACAATACAAGGAAGTGGGATGCTGCGTCCCAAGGCCCAGGGCCAAAGCGGTTGTCCTCTGCCCGGCTCCTCAAGCGTATGCGCCAAGGGGCCCAGGAGCACCCAATCTCGCTTCCAAGCGGGTGGGCTAAGGATTGGTGTCATAGCAAGGCTTGATCCTGCTGCGCGTGCTTATCAGAAATGACGGCACCGACGTCTGCATCCACTGGGCGTGTTCTTTGGGACAGAGATCCGCAAGGCTGGGGGATAAGAAGCACACTTCCAAAATCTGCATTCTTAGGAATGTGTGGCATTTGAGGCTTAAATGCCGAGGCCAGTTAACAGGTCTTTTTCTGTAACTTGAATGAAATGCAGAGAAGCATACTATGAAGGGGGGGGGAGCCATTGTTATAGTCACCCAGATTCTTAACTATTAGAGCAACCAGACACTGTCTTTTGACTCACTGTGATTATAAGGCTATTGATATTCATCAGTCTTGAAAAAATAAACTGCTGGATAGCTCAGTGGTTTAGCTTTAGTTGGGAGATGGACTCCTCACTGGGACTCCTTGGTAGCAGCTGGATTCCATGATCCACTAATATTATATTATTATTCTTAGATCTAGGCTACTTGCCTCCAAGGCCAAGAGTGGGCCCAATTTTGTGCTCACAACACAAGACAGATGAGGCCCACAGGAAGGTACTACAAAGACTATGCTTTCATTCTCATCTGAGGGGTGGATTAATGGTCCTACACACCAGCTGAACCAAGGCCACTGAAATCTAGCCATTGCCGCTTAGAGTTCGCAATGAAGATAAGCGGGGTATAAATGCAACAAATAAATAAATAAAATAAGGGGGGAGATCCTAAATGAACATAAGACAGTGGATAAAAGCAAAAGTGTTCCTCGTCCTTTGGGCTGTTCCTGCCTTGATCCGCCTGTGAGAGACACACAAGGAGGTGGTGTGGGCAGGGTAGCTCCTCCACGCCCAGGATGTGTACCTTAATAGCAGGTCCTCCAAGCAGTACTATCTGAGATAGTTCTGGAGGCAAGGCAAGGCCAGTGTGGCGATTAGCCAAGGTAGCCTTATCAACCATTAAATGTGGTGATTGTGAACCTAGGGAACTGGAGCATTGGCCCAGCTTTCCTAGCTTAGCTTAATGAGAGGGAATCCCAGGGAAATTTCATTTTGGCTCTCGGGAAAGTATGGGGTTCCCACTCATGAGAACCAGGACAGAGAAATGGACCCTCAAGGCAATGCATGCCATTTTAAAGCCATCACAGTCTCTGGCAGAAAAAAACAACAACCCAAAACATGCTGCCATTTGTGGAAGAGAATCAGGGTTGCTAAAAATGAGCAAGCCAGAGGGTTAGAAGACTGGGGAAAACAACAACAACAACAGCAACAACACAGAGCTAAACACACACTTTATTTTGGTGAGGAAGCCATGGCCCTGGATATGTTGTTGGACCACCGATCCCATCATCTCTGATTGCTGGCTGGGCTAACTGGAGAGGATAGAAACCTAAGGTTCAGTCATGGCTGGACAGATAGACACAGATATCTCTCTTCCCGGACAATAGAGAAGGCTGGCTTTGGTTGCTCCCTATCTGTGACCCAACAGGTGTCTCCAAGGGCATCCAAAATGAGGTATTTAATACAGACCTACAATGGTGATGGGGGCACAGCTCGGTGGCTCCCTTTGCCCACTCTACACAGTTCCTGGATAGCCATCTCGGTGTGCTGTTGACTTCATTCCTTCCTCCTCATTATGAACAGCCACACGGTCAAGATAGGTGGGCCTTGTCAAGGCTCACAGAATTAATTTAGAGAGAAATAGAGAGAGATAAAGAGAGAAGAAGAAGAACTAATAAACAAAAACAGAGCAAGAAAGAGCAAGAGAGAGGGGGAAAGGTCACCATTCCAGTGCTTTCTTCAAAACCATTAACTTGAACACTGGACCACTGAATGAATAATCGCCTTTCTTGGATCCATTCTTCGTAGGCAGGATGAATCCGTATTGATTGGGCTTCTTGCAACACAGAAATATCTAGTATCTATAAAGGAGAAGCGGGATGTGTGTGTGCAAAAATTAAAATAAAACGTTTTACAAATTATTTATAGACCGACTGGCTTTGTCTTTCCTTGTGTTGTTCCACACCTCTCTTGAACACCTTTCCTCAGGTGCTTACCTGAATCTTACTGGAAATGGTGAAATTACAAAATGTCCCTTTCCCCAGAATTATTATTATTATTATTATTATTATTATTATTAATATTATTATTATTATTATTATTATTATTATTATTATTATTATTATTATTAATTTCTTGGTTTAGCACATTGCTCTAAAAAAAAAAGAGGAGCAGCTGAAACTCCAAGTTGAATGTGAAAACTGGAATCGCTATAGCATCATGTTTTAAATCTGAAATTTCCTGTTGTGTGATCCCAATTAGAGATTCTGTTGGGTTTCGACAGTTGTTATGTGCATGTGTTGTGTATGTTTTGAAAGACAGAGCCCTTAACAGGCATGTGGATAAGAAGGGGACAGAAACTTAAATGTCATTGTTTTAAAAATCACTTCCAAGGCTCAGGCTTAGATCCAGTGTATACCCTTATCAAGAATTAAGCCTCACTGAATAGAATGGTATTTACTTCTGAGTAACTCGAGGAAGGATTGTTTTGTTTGGCTGCAGCGAGGGAAAGCCTTAATTGGGGTGGGTTCGTTATTTACCTTATGAGCTTTGTGTCTGAGTGACTGTACTGTACTTTGAACTGCCCTAACCGTGAGGTGTTGTGGAATTCCTGAAAGGTCAATTTCTGCAAGAAAATTGCCCCCCCCCCCCGCAAAAAAAAAGGGTTTCAGAAAGGTGGGAAGTCACCCTTGAATTCCGAAATGGTGCCACGGCTGCGCTTATGACCTGTTTTTTGCTTTGTTTTGGTACTTTGGAAAACCAGAACCTTCCCAGGGCTGCTGAAAACAATCAAGGGAAGGCAGATTTGAGAAAGATGCCAAAAAAAAAATTAAAATATATAAAGATTTTTTTTAAAAAAAGAGTAAGCCAAACCATTTAGGGTAGGAGTGGTGGACTATGGTTTGGCTCCCTCTTCACCCAAATCACAAAGGTTTAAAGCAGTTGAAGCTTTTATTTGGAAAGAAGTTGAGACAGGAAGGCAGGACTATTAGAAAATTTAAAGGTAGAATCTAACCATGGGTAGAATCTTCTCTTGCAGCCTGGCACCCTCTGGACGGGCTGGGCACCACTCCTATTACCCTTCAGGCGGCATGGGAGTTGTAGTGCAATGAAGCTGGAAAATGGGAAAGGTTTGTACTGAGAAAGGGAAAGAGAAAGATTTTTCCCTTTTTCTGATGGAATGACTGAGAAGGAAAAGCGAGGCAAACAAAAGAACATCCCTTCCCAGGTTTCAGAAGATATATGAACGAAGGGTTAGACAAGTTGGCATAGAGCCTTCAGGACTTATTTTCTCTGACAGGTAATAGACCCTCCATGAGGAAGGGCAGTCTACCACTGAATAACAGTACACAGAAGGAGGCCACGGGGTGGTGGTGGATGGTAGGGGGGGTGCTTCCTTCCTTCCTGACCTGTCTGAAGTCTTCCCAAAAGCATGGGCTTGGTCGCGTGGCAAACCAAATGCTGGGCTTGAGGGGCCTTGGGTTCTGACCCCAAACAAGCTCTTCTTCTTAGGTCCTCAGTTCAGGCGTGAAGGATAAAATCCCGCCTCTTGTGCTTTGCAAAGCGGGAACCCAATGCGAACACCTCCCCCCACCACCACCGCCACCAAGAACAGTGCGGTTGTCATATCTGGACGGGATGGACTTCCCAGAGAAGACACCATGATCTCTCCTGCTGCTCCAACCTCCATGAAGCGGTGGCGGACCAGTGTGTTTGCTGAGCTGGATTGCTCGGGGGTCAAGGTCTCTAGCGGTGGAGCCAGAGGTTGGGCGTTTGATCTGAGACAATGATGTCCTCCATTACGACCTAAGCCTGGCAGAAAGTTCCACCATCTTCAGCCTAGACCTGACCTGGCCTTGAAGGCTCCACCCAGTGGCCACCACACTGTGGTCACCACCTGCTTCCTTATTCAGCCATACCACCTTTCCCTAAAGGCCCTCTCTCTCTCACTGTAGTAGGACAGAACTTACTGGTGAGGGGTGTCTTCCTCCCTGTATTCCACAGAGCCCCTGGTGTGGGTACTGCAGGCTGGGACTTATGCCCCTTACAGGCAGGTTTTCACCGACCCCACCTGAGAAGGAGAGAAAAGGCCTTCCTCTTTTACATATGGTGCAAGTGGTCTTAACAGTTCTAGATTTATTTATTTTTTTAAAAAGAATTTCAAACAGGAGTAGGTTGAGGAGGCTACGGGGCTCCGAACCCTCGATTTGAGTGAGTCACTGTGGGTTCTGGACGTGGTAAATTGGTCTCTGGACCCAGAGAGTCAAGCACCCCATTGTACGCATGTCACAGAAAGCTAGCCTGCTATTATAGTGTTGGCGAACCTACGGCACGGGTGCCAAAGGTGGCATTTGGAGCCCCTTCACAGCCACCTGTATTCAGGTTAAATTGCTGTATTGACACTTTGCTAAAAATTAGTGGTTTCTGAATCGCAGTTTGGGCACTCGGTCTCTAAAAGGTTCGCCATCACTGTGCTATTAGTGCCATTCTCCCCCTACCCCTTAATAATCCAGAATCAAAAAGCTTTGTCCTGTGCTGGACCAAGCCCATGCCGGAGGGGGGAGGGGAAAAGGGAAAGAGAAGAAGAAGAAGGATATACAAAGAGGAATCGATGTCTCTATACTTAGATATGCTGAGGCGTTGTTATCCTAATAATATTTCCAACGTGGCGACGGGCCCTGTCAAAGGATGACCATAAGCAGAGGCTTCACTCTGCTGACCATTGCAGATGATATATAATGGCCAGGCTCGCCTTGATGGGAAATTAAAAGATTTTCTTTAAAAAGAAAAATCACTTAGCGCTCCTGCTTTTAACCGATTCATTAAAAGACAGCTCCAAAGAGAGGAAAGATGCTGCCATTTAGCGCATGGAGTGATGGCGGAATAGGTCACCTAGGTACAGTACCATGATTCATCAAAAGTTACCCAGGGAGAACTCTTCTTGTTGTGGGTGTTATTGAGGATCGTTCCCCCAGTTTTGGGATTCTGCTTCCTTGCAGAGCCTCTCGCACCTGAGCTGGTGTCCCTTCCAACTTTGATGGAGGTGGAAGCCAGCAGGGATTGAGAATTTATAAATTAACAGACAGTTTCAAGATCAGTTCATTAGAATGGGATCTGATACAGCCGCACAGGGGAAATTCTAGGTTGTGAGGCCCACTGCTTTCAGGGTGTCATTTTTAGTTTCAAAAACCAAACAAAACCCAAAACTTTCCATTCAGGTTAAAACAAGATTTTTAAAAGACTGAAGAAAGTTTTTCTAGCCCAGATTTAAAAGAAGCCTGAAGCCCACTGGCTGGACCCAGTGACAGGAAAACAGTGCTGGACTGCTGCTTATCACCATGGATGACAAGCATCTACCTGTGCAACCTTACACCTAACTCAATGCACAGCCTCATTTAGACTTCGGGTGTTTCTGTTCCTGGTACATCTAAATCCCTAGATATTGGGGGGGAAACAGGGCAATCTATTCTCGCATGGTATGCCTTAAAAAGGCCTTGTCCTCTCTTGGCAGCCTCCTGCCAAGAACCAGGGGTTCTCCGTTTTTTGCCTTTCCAGAGATCCTGGACTTCAGCATCCAGGAAGCCCAGGTGGCATAGAGACCGCCCAGGGATCCCTTCAGCAAATGTCCCAAGTGCAGCTGGGAAGCCAAGAGGCTGAGAACCTCCAGATGAGACTCTTCTTAGGTCCTCAGGAAACAGGCAAAGGTTTAAGGGAAGCAAATCAAAACAAACATACTAAAGGGGCTGAAGCTTGGGCCAATGCCCCCAAAGCCTGTGTTTTATAAGCAGCCTCAAATAATACTAGAAATGTAAAATGCAGGTGAGGCAGGCTTGAGATCCAGAAGGATTCTTGGAACACACCCTCTCTCCTCATTTCCCCCACGATATGTAGTTTTATTTCACCTTTTGGCTCAGGGTTTCCGCGGTAGCATTTTATTCTGTCCCTGTGGGTCCTCTTTTCTTGGGCAGACTTGAATGGCTGCCTTGAGGAGGAAGGGGTGGGAAGGCCCAGCAAATGGATAGAGGCCCCAAGACCAGATGGGCCTCCATCCCTGGGTCTCCATCCCAAAATCTGCTAGGTTCTCAGATGACCACTGAGAAGGCGCTGTCCACTCAGCAGTGCTGAACCTGGCTTCCCCCCCCCCCCCACAAGGATCTCAAAGGCACGGGAGAGAGGGAGCTAGAATCTCGTCTTGGGGTTTGTGCACCCAGGCGTCTTGGGGTGGGTGAGCACTCAGGCAGGCAGACAGGAGGCCCCCAAGATAACAGATCGAGTTCCACGGCATGGGAGGGAAAACGCTAGCCACTCAGATATTGCTTAACAACACCCGAAAGACTGCAAGGTTCCCTGTTCCTGCTTTTGTGGCCAATGAGGGAATCAAAAACCCAGATGTATTTATTTAGAGATCCAGCTCTGATTCCATCCTCTAATAACCACTCCATTCGCACCCAGCGCCTGTCTTTCCAAGTTGCCCCTGGAACACACCAACTGCACATTCTCAGTGGCATGGGCCTTGTTCTCGCCAACAGTTTCAACCTCTAACTGGGCTTCTTACCCACCCCACCTCCTCCCAGGGGCTCCCTGGCACCCTCTCATCCCACCATGTGGTTCAAGCTGTGCGTGTACCACTTCCTGCGTGTCCCTTCTCCTGAGAGAAAGAGAGAGAGAGAGAGAGAGAGAGACTCTGCTCGTTAGTGGCTAATGAAGCTGTCACAGGGAGGGGTTGATAGATCCATCAGGAGGATGTTCGTCCACCAGGATGGCCAAAGAAACCAGGCAGGAGGGATGGAAGCAAACCTGCCTTTCTCCTCCTCTCTTCCAGAGTATCGGCACTAGAGCTGGCAATGAAAGAGGGGTCCCATCCAACCTTTGGGAAAGGGATACATGGATTCCCAGAGTGGCATGGCTTTGGGAAACGTTCCCTCCAAAACACTCCCCTGTCTCTGGGATTTATTTCACCTGGGACTGGGAAATTAGCAGCTCCTGCCATCCCTTCCCATGGATCTTGCTGGCTCTGAGGCCGATGGGTTTTGGAGTTGGGCAGGATTTTTCCAGGGTGAATGTTTGGCATCCGTTATATCAACGATTCTGTCATGCCTTTTACTTGGGATGGTGTCTGATCAAACTCATGTGCAGATCGCCTCTGATGAGGCAGGGTTTATTTATTTATTTATTTATTTATTTATTTATTTATTTATTTATTTTAGAGTATGTTTACCCCACCTTTCTCCTTGGAAAAAGGACCCAAGGGTGGCTTACAGAATGAGGGATAATATACAGCCCAGTACAATTAAGACATATTCAAGTATTGAGAACCGGGAATTGAGGGACACCTTATAGCATTAATAGACATGACATTAAAGCTACAAGAGAAAATGCAAGCAGTTAAAAGGGAGTAAAGTTCCATGTAAAGTTATGAGTGATGGAAACTAACATTGAAAACTTAGTGTCAGTGTAAACCCATAAGGTTATAAGTAGGTATAAACACAAAGTCTATGTGATCCTGTAGATTCATATAAAAGATACATAATAGGTAAACCATCATTCAGGGAAAGCTTGCCTGAAGAGAAAGGTCTTTGCCTGCTTCTGGAAAGACAGCAGAGATGAGGGCTGCCCAGGCAATTTCCTGGAAAACCTCTCCAAATACACCAATTCCAGTATTTTGGCACCTTTCTAATGTTGAAAGCCTATATTTTGTTTATTTCAACATTTTGTTGAAGAAACAACACAGGCATATTGGGGAGGGGGAGCAAAATAATTTCATTGTGGAATTGCTTCAGCATATTGTTCCTCAGATCTGTTTTTCCCTATGAACTCCCTTGCATTTTCAGAAAGGATCAACTATGGACTATGAATTATCCTCTGATTAAATCATTGGAACCCCAAAATGCCCAATTAGCGTGTTTCCTCAGAAATAAGTCTCACTGAAGCTCTAAGGTAAAATAGGCTTTACTGGAAAACTGGGTATCAGAAAGAGTGACACACAGAAATACAGGTCACTGATTATTATTTTTAAAGGGATTTATGATATTTCTCCTTATTTGTATCAGAGCATCGTGCAATTTGAAGTGATGAATGTGTGCCAAATAGAAATAAAATTCAAACAATTAATTTTTTAAAAAATTATTACACTATCTTGGACCAGATACTGACAAACTACAGGCTAATCAAGCTAGTCCCTAAATGACTCATTTATCACCATTGCTTTTTCTTTTATTTATTACTCTAAGAACATTTGTATAGGAAGTCATTAGAAAGCAAGCATTATTTGTTTACACATTTATCATTAGCAGCCAGACACATGCAATGTTCCTAAAATCGTTTTTATGATTTTAGGAATGGGAAATTGACGTAACCTTTAGCTGATCATTCCCCTGCTTCTTAAGCAATAATCAGGGGGAATATAAATTGAACGTCTGTCATACTAAGATCTCAAGATGAGTGGTTTCTTTTTCTTAAAGTATTTCCTAATTTGAAGCAAGATATGACCTTCCTTTGCCATTTAAAGATGTAAAGAAACTACTATATTCAAAGCAGAGTTTTGGAGATGAGGGTTTATATTTAAGATGTGTAGTTTACTAAACTATATATGTGTGTTTGTGCGTACACACATGTTTCTCTGTAAGCCCCGTTGGTCTTCTTGGACTTCCTTCTTAATAAACATCCTCTTTGTAGGAGGATGTTTTAGTGGCTTCTATCTATTTGTGTAACCAACCCAGGTTAGCAAAAGGAGTTTTGTTTGTTTGTTTGTTTTAAGAAGAAAAATAGATGCCGGATGTTGAATGTTGGGTTTTGCCAGAGCCTTCTTTGTAAAAACAAGGGAGAGTGAGAACCTTTTAGACTTTTTTCTTTTTGCTGTTGTTGGTCTCCTACCATCTCAGCCTGGGGATGCTGGGACCACCATTTTGTGTGACGCTGGCCTTGGGAAGTAGGCTGCCCAACATTTAAGGCAGTGATTCGTGAATGTCACAACTCAAGGGTGTTTTCAGATGGGCTTTTTGTTCATCCAGCGTCACCGTACAGCCACCGGCCATTCAAGTCATGGCCGGCAAAGAGGGAGCCGCATTGTCGATGAGCAATAAAATAAAATACAAACAAACAAAGAAACACGTCTCTGTTTAAGATGTGGCGGGCCATTTCTGTTTTCCATTCCTTACCCACAACAGCACCTTTTCCACAATAATCTGGCCTCTGTGTTGCACTGTTTGGTGTTGGGGGGGGGGTTAGGGAGGGAAAATGGAAGGAAGGAAGGGGTGTGTGTGTGTTGAAACCTTCACTTCCAATTCCAGCCCCATCTCCCCCCGCCCTCACCCTATTGAGGGACTTCATATAAGGGAAGTCATTGATTTTATTTTTCTGAAGCTGAGGCAGTCACAAGCTCGCAAACGGTACCGTCCCCCCAGAGCTCCCACTGCTTCATTCCCCATGGGTGTTTTGTTCTGAAGAGCAAAAAATTGATTTTTGTGTGTGTTTTGATTTGATTGGCCCAAAATTGCCCCTTTTTTTGATTTTATCCCTGCAGTACCACCACCTCCATATGTGATGAGGGAGGGAGGGAGGGAGACAGAAAGAGAATAAGGGTGGAAGAAATCTTAAATTCCTGGGTTGTTACAAATCCAATTTGACCCAATTCTTCTTGAAAGCCTTTTGAATCACTTTTATTTTCCCGGCACCCCCCCCCCCCACAAAGGGCACAATTTCCTCCCCCCCCCCCAACTTTAGCGATATGGAGATGGGTCTTCCACCTGCAGAAAAACTCCACCTAAGCCAGCCAAAACCCCATTCAACTGTGGAAAAAGTAATGCGAGAACATATAAAACAGAGCCTGAGCAGATGAAGAGAAGAATATGTGGTAGTTAGTTTAGGATCAGCTTTTTTTTTAAAGAAAAAAAATCCAACCACAGAGAGGGACAGACCCACCTTTTGGTGTAATATAAGGGCACAATCCACAACACTCTACATTGCCCTGAGATGCAGACCGCTCTAACAGGAGAATTGACATGTTGGTTGAATATTTAACTACAAATCCCAGAATCCCCCAGACACAGTGCAGAAAACTGAGCTTTTCAGGGCTCCACTCTATTGCAGTTAAATATGCACGGCTTTCCTTGAGCGTTTCCTCTGGGATATTATGGCTAAACCACCGGCTGAGGAATAGTCGGGCAAAATTCTATAGCCAGATCTGAGACAAAAACCCAAACCCGTTGTCGGGGGGGGGGTTGCTTTTGAGCACTGTATATAGGGTGTTCCTCCTCTATGATGCTTTTTGGAGAATGGCACTTCTAGATTGGTGCCTGCTTCCATGCCCCTGGAAATTATCTGTTCATCTCTTCCTAGGGAGACTCTTCTAAAGTTAATTGGACCACTGCTCAGGGAAGGAAGAATACAAAACAGTCCATTAAAAAGGAACTAAATAGGCACTCAGCAGACCTGAGGATGCCCTGAGAAGGCTTTATCTGTGGTTCCTCTTGGCCTCTCCTCCAAACAGAAGCCCTGTGTGGGCAGGGTCTCCCCCTTTTCTCCCTCTGCACCCCATCTTTTTTTTCTTGGTTTTTTCAGCCAGCCACAGCTCCTGCTCCGCAAGGGTTAACACGAAACTGGCTGTTCTTTGCAGCCAGCGTAGCTTGGATCTGATCAATATTTTCTATCAGCGTGCAGCCCAAGCAGAGGAGCAAAGGCAGAGGGAGGGGGACACTGGACTCACATGGGGAAGAGGTGGGGAGGGAAAGAGGCAGATGGGGCACGGAAGTCAGCCAGTCACGTTTCATGTGCACAAGACAGAAGCTTCAAAAAAAGAGAGAGAAAAAGAGAGAGAGAGAGAGAGAGAGAAGAAACCAACCTCACCATTTTGGTGTATTATTATTATTATTATTATTATTATTATTATTATTATTATTATTA
>JAHTLZ010000235.1:1556013-1613319 GCA_023846285.1 Phrynocephalus versicolor
ATTATTATTATTATTATTATTATTATTATTATTATTATTATTATTATAAAACCTACTTTTCCTTTCCTTCAGAGAAATCCTTAAGCATGTTAATTTCTCCACTGCCTTGGCCCTGCAACATACCTGCTTCTTGAAATATTTTTTTTAATTGAATTATGGCTGGCTATTTCTTTTTTTTAAAAAAAGGTTAATTCCACAGCTCTTCACTCATCTGGCTGATGAATGTTAGCTGCAGTATTTATAAAAGGCACTTCATGTCATCACTATTTGCACTTTAAATAACCAAAGCCCCTGCAGAAAAAAATGAGGGAGAAATGTCGCACACCATATAGCAAAAATACCAAAAACGAAAGAAAAGAAAACCAGCCTCTAAAGGCAAGGGTTCATTTAAATAAAATAAAATAAAATAAAATAAAATAAAGAACCGCCAACAGTTAGGATGTCACAAAGTTGGCAAGGCTAACATCACCATTAAAAGTAAACAGCCCCTAATTAGGTCACTCATTAGCAAAGAGTAGGAAAAAAAAAACGAAAACCCTGGCAAATCACCATGGGATGGAAGGTGGGAGATTGGGGGCCATCACCGAGAAGCTTTGCCCACCTGATGTCAAGTCCAGGCAGGAAATTGAGCCAAAACCCCCCCCCCCTTCCAAAAA
This sequence comes from Phrynocephalus versicolor, assembly GCA_023846285.1. Classification (NCBI taxonomy): domain Eukaryota; kingdom Metazoa; phylum Chordata; class Lepidosauria; order Squamata; family Agamidae; genus Phrynocephalus; species Phrynocephalus versicolor. Next base: position 1,556,670 of record JAHTLZ010000235.1, read on the forward strand.
AACCAGCTTCATATGGAACCAGATGGCTTATTTAAAAACATTTGAAAGCTGGTATTTCCAATTTCTTGCAAGTGGAAGCTGCCATTTCAGGTCACAGAGAAAGCAAGTGTCTTCCCTGTGCCTATCACCTCACTTTTCAATCTTCTCTTCTCCGGGCTAAACATCTACAGCCCTCTTGACGCTTCCTTGCAGGGCTTGGTTTCCAGACCATTTACTCCTTGCCCTCTGGACACACGCCAGCGTGTCAAATCACCTTCTTAAATAACAGTGCCCAGAACTTTATACAAAACCGCCATAAGCAGAATCCAAACAAGGCAATGGACCAAAAAAAATACACAACCCACACCTCTCCCTGTTCTCTCCTGCCCAGAGTTCAGTCTGCTGACAATGACAGGGAGAGTGTTTTTAGGATGTGGCACCCTGTTTATGGATTGCGAATCTACTACACATTGCCTAGCCTGGTATGAAACACGGCCTCAAGTATTTGACTCATATATTGGGAAAGAAGCTTCCCTCAATCTTCTCTCTGAAATCCCATCAAATTCTAGGCTGATTTTTTTTTTCATGTCAAAAGTTGATAGGGCCTACCGTTCGTTCCCCCATCCTGCCCCTCCAGTATCTTGTCCACGCTGGCCTGGCTTCCCACGGAGCGCCCCCTCCCAGCCAGCTCCCAAAAGTTTTCCCGCACAATTGTTAATTAAAATAAAAGACTTGTTGAGAAAGAAGAGAATGCGCAGGGTCTTAACACAGTCCGATAAAATCTTAGCCCATTAAATCTTAATGGAGACTCTTTGCCAGGTTGTTTCACAACGTCTTGGCTTTGCGAGACTACAGCTTGTTCTGATATTACGAAGGGATAATATTATTGTCCCATTCACTTACCTTTGCTTTTTTTATAGCACTACATCAGATTTTTATGCCCGTTCTCCGTAGCTGCCAAGAGGAGGCATAAGGGCGTAAAGCACATCAAGGATCGCAAACTGATCAGGCTGAGTTCCTCTTGAGCTTTATTTTATTTTATTTTATTTTATTTTACTTATATTATAAAATATTTTATATTTTACCAAGAAGACAAGTGGACACTGATATTGTGAAAGGGGACCGGCCCTCTCACTTCTTGAGGGCCAGCCTCATTACTCTTAGCTGTTGTTTTTGGTAAGCATTACAGCAAGTCAGGGTCACAATCTGACCAAAGTCACAGAGAGCCAGAGGACTGTACATCTCCTATCTGTAGAGGAGTTAAGATACAGTGGGAAAGTCTGGAAACCATTCTTATAAAAGCATGTAGGCCTCTCCTTGTATATTTATCATGAAACCATGCACTGATAGCTTAGTTTTCTTAGAACAAGAATATCAGACCCTGACAAATTTTAGATGACTAATCAATGCATTCTTAGCACTGTCTATCCATTCCGTTTTTCCTTCCTCAGTACGCCAAAGTTCAACTTCTACTTCACTTTCACCTTCCCAGTACCAGGGATGCCAACATCCCACCTGAAAAAAAGAGCTCCTAGGCCAGTGTTGGCGAACTTATGGCAAGGCTGCCAAAGGTGGCACTCGGAGCCCTTTCGGTGGGCACCCAACATCGACCCTTCACAGCCACCTGTATTAAGATTAAATTGCTGTATTGGCACTTTGCAAAAATTAGTGGGTTCTGAATCACAGTTTGGGCACTCGGTCTCTAAAAGGTTCGCCATCACTGTCCTAGCCCTTTCACAATTACAAAGAGGTCAAATGCTGGGCTAGATTCCCTCAACACGGTGTGTCCTCCATCTTTGACATCTTGTTTGACTGTAGGAGAAAATATGTTTCCGAAGGCACAGAGAAGCCAGCATGAAATAACAGCCATCTGACGTTGTGACCTCACTTCGATGTATCTGCTCTGGCCAGCCCAGCTTTTAAGGTCACAAAACCACAAGCCAAAGGTCCCAGCAGACCAGCTGTCCCTCGGTCTTGTCCTCGCTTCCATCAGCTTAACAATGAAATCTTTCACAACGGGGACATTAACGCCATGGCTGGACTCCTGGTTTTTGCAGAAATGACTCTTAAAAGTCACTGCCCAGCCAAAACACAAGACTCCCTAGCCAGAAAAGATACAGCAATAATCTCCCTGCCATTTAAACATTTTCTAGCCTCGGCCAGCAAAGCAAATTATGCCGCATAGGAAAACAAACACACATTTTGGGATGGCCTGAAGGACCTGGGGAGGAGGCAGGAGGGATCGGTGTGCAGAAAAACCAGATTATGCAGATAGTTTTCTTGAACAGGTGAGAAACCCGCTCAGAAAATTCCAGGAAGTCCCCTACAAACCTGCACCAGCTCACTTGGGATGCCGGGCAGGGTTTCTTTGCTGCAGAAAAGCTAGAATACGAAGGGGCCAAGGCTCCGTCGGCAAGGAAGGAGATAGAAGACTTCAGTCACCAGAGCTATTGATTTGGCATTAAATTTCTTTGCTTCCAGCCCACAACCGCATCTTTCCTCCATGCTGTTAAATGCAAGCATAAAAGCAGAGTGCAATGGAGCCATATGCTTTAAGGTCATGTCCAGGCGAGAATAGCAAACGTCTTTCTTTTGTTTCGTTTTCTTTCTTTTGAGAGACCCCACATCATCAGGGCCGGCTCTGACATTAGGCAGAACGAGGCAGCCATCTTAGGCAGCAGAATTCTGGAGACATGGCCGTCAAGCCAATGATTAGCAGTTTAATTTGCAGCTATTGTGTTTTTGCCATGGGATACAAGGGAGATGGGCTTGAGTTTGGTTTACTGTACTTCGCTTTGGTTGTTTTGTTTTGCTTCATGGGCCAAATTAATTTAAAATTAAATAATATGGTAGCAGTATTTGACCTCAGCATGGGATCAAAGAGAGGGGAATTTATGTATTTATTTGATATATTTATATTTTCTCCTCAAGGGAACTCAAGGTGGCTTACAATATTAGAACAATATGTATTGTTTTTTTTAAAAAAATAAAACTTGCTCTGCTTTTAAGAAAAACTCCTTTTAAAAACATCAGTTCCTGGAGGTGGGGTTGGCGGGATGCCTGCAAAGAAAAGTATTTCCTAGTTGTTTTTGTACTCTGATAGAAAAGTGTTAGGCCAGTCCTGAATTTATTTCTAGTGATATTTGGAAACATAAGCGTAAACAGAAACACACTGGTGGCAACTACTGTACCGTATTATGTTCTCAACCTGTTCTGGGAGCCATCTCCTTTCCTCTTCATCCTCCATGAAATTCAACAGAGGCAGGCAGGCAGGCATTCAACTGGTGTGTCCCCAGCCAAGTCACCATCTTCTTTTTTGCCCACCTTACCCTACAGAAGACCTCGGGGGGAGGGCAGCCTCTCTAAAACCTCTCCGTCCTGTGGCATTTCTGGGGAGGGACGCCCCACCTGTGGAATTTCCACCTGACTTTCAGCTGCTTTCTCGACAGACCTTCCATAGGCAAGTCTGTGGTGAGGCCTAGTGAGGGCAGCCGAAGCCTTGTTAAGGGCAAGAATGGCATTGCAGAGTTTGATGGGGTAGCCCATCTTCTCCTCTTTGAGGCCTAGCAACCGCCACAGCCTACCTGCTGCTTAGCAACCACCTCCTCCCTGTGGCCTAGTGACTGCCACAGCCTCCCTACAGCAGCCTTCCTGGTAACCACGGCAGCCTCCCTTTAACCTAGCAACCGCCACAGCTCCCTGTGGCCTAGCAACCACCACAGGTTCTCCGCCCATAGCAACTACCACTCCCAGCTGCCATGTTGCCCAGCAACTACCACTCCCACCCTACATTAATGTAAAGAATCCCTTGAAGATAGAAGGGCATAAAAATAAAAAATAAAACAAATCCTAAGTGTTTTTAACATCTTAAGTGTGTTTAAATTAACAAATGTTTAAATATTATTGTACACGTAATTGCTTTTTAATCACCAATGCGTTGAACTTTTATTTAGTATTCCCTCTTTCATCCTTGGGAACCGCATTCGATCTCTTCATTGGGACAAATGGCCTAAAATGATACTAAGTAAACCAATACAGTAAATAAATATCCAAATGCTTTTTCCCTACAATGTGTCAGCAAAAGATTCTGCTTCATATTACGAGGCGGCCCCCTGAGGCTCAGAGATTGTGCCACTCACTTTGAAACAAGGTCTGTCAACATTGTACCCACTATACTTTTTTTATAAACAACTTTAAGGACCTGTTTGCAATACTCAAGTCCTAACTGCAAGGACAGATTGAGAGGGGTGGGTGGGAACTGTTGTAGTTAGAACTTGTTAGAACTTCACTGTCACTCCCATTGATTTCAGAATTCACCAGGCAACACTGATTTGAAAAATAAGCAGACAACTGGCAAGTTTGTTTAAGCACAAAGCAATCTAAATAAATAAATAAAAATGAAAATAAAAAAGGTATATTGCCTGCATTGTCCCAGCAGCTGCAATTATTATTAATTTATTTAAGATTTATTTTATTTTTTATTTTGACTTGGCTTAGCAAGGAAAATCAGTTCCAGGACTTATTGACTTAGGGATTGAATGCTTGATTCCTCTTGGTTTTGTTCCTTCACTGACGGCTTCTTGTTCTCCTCTTCCTCCCCACTCTGGTTGCCACATTTTGGCCCATCAGCCTGCAAAAGGAAAGAGCAAGATCAAAGCAAAAGCGACAGAAACCACGTCCCTAAGCGCCACCGGCTGGTCTTCACCGACATCCAGCGCCGCACGCTCCACGCCATCTTTCACGAGAACCAGCGCCCTTCCAAGGACCTTCAAATCACCATCGCCCAACAGCTGGGCCTGGAGCTCTCCACGGTGAGCAACTTCTTCATGAACGCTCGAAGGCGTAGCCTGGACAAGTGGATGGAGGAAGGCCGCTCTCCTTCCAACGGAAGCCATGCCGGCAGCACCTCCTCAGCCGTCACTTGTACCAAAGCGTAACCCGGCGCTTCATCGATCCGACCCCATTTCCCCTTTGCTGCACCCAAGATGGTGCAAGGAGACTTGGCATAGACCAAAGATGGTGCAAGGGAGCTCGGCCTAGACCTAAGATGGCCAACGGTGGGGGGCTTGGCTGATGCATGGAAAAGGCGATGGAGGGAGGGAAGGGAAGTTGACTTAAGTTTTTGTTCCTTTCTGGATTTTGTCCCGTGGCAACCGACCCGAGCTGGATCCTATGTGTGAAGTGTTTCATTGTCTAGACTGTGAAGAGGGCTATGTCGGAAGAATTTATGGGTGGGGGAGAAGAGGGCCAACGGCCTCTACTCTTGCAGGAAGAACAGCATTTCGGTGGTCAAGGCTGCCTCAAGAACTTTTTTGCCTCTTTTGTTCCCTTTCGAAATCGTGTTCTGTGTTGTTCCTGTTGAGGAGGCAGTGCCACCTCGTGGCAAGAGGCAGGAAGGGTTAGGAGGAACTCCGGAGTAAGTACAGTACTTTCCCTCTAATTTATGGGAAGGAGGAGGCAACTTTAAAAAAAAAATTAAAAAGCAAAGTTCCCACTGTTCCCCAAGTAACAACCTGCCAATAACAATAATAATAATAATCAAAACTAAAACAAACCAGAACAAAACCTGGTGGTGGTGAATCCGAAACAAATTAATTTCAACTTCAAAATTGAATTATCAAGTCCAGGCCATTCAAAAGGAGTGGAACTGAACCCCTTCCCATAAGATAGTGGGACAGAGCTTGAACGCAAGGAGCTCCTGTCAGTCGTGCAACAAAGATCTCAAATATTTAAAGAAAGTTTTTGTGTTACACCAAGTTATTCCTTAGCCAGGGCCAGTTTCAAAAAGGTTGTTCAGTCTTCCTTTTTATTTTGGATCCTCTGGTTTTTTTTTAAACAACTGCAGGACGGAGAGAAATTCAAAAGGTACAGATTTCTCCTGCATAGTATTAGAACAATAGTGAACTTCACCTTTTGAATATCTGCCTGTTCTCAGCCCCATTCCTCCTGGAGCTCACTTGGTTAGTCTCTGTTCCTGAGCCCTTAATTTAAACAACAACCTAAGGGGAAAGCGAGAACATCTTTACTAGACTAGGACTTGTGCATAAAACAGCGTTTAAATCATTAACTATTTTTCATGAAATAAGTAAGCAAAATGTGTTTGTGCTAAGGAAGAAGGACGTCACTGATATTATTTTATTTTATTTTAAAAAAGCACCCCAAGGCCTACCAATGTTTCAGTTCATACTGGCCCAGCCTAAAGGTTTCTCTGTTGTAATTTTTTAAGCGATCGTTCCAAACTGCACATTGAGAGAAAATAATCTAGATTGAAGGAGTCTGCCTGTAGCATCCCTGGTTGAGTCTCTGCACTGGTGCTTTGACCCTTTCCCATTCTCATCATTCTCGTGAGCAGAAAGGAGGCAAGGCAGAGCCATTTCTAAAGCTACAGAAAGAGTTAAGCCCATCAAGGGTTTTCAAATGCAAAGTCACGTCAAAGCATAACCTCCAGTCAGTTTTTGGACGAAAACATGCCGATCTTATGAAAGTAGCCGCAACCCGAAACTAGAAAGTCCAGTCCTGTTCAGTTTTCCCTTGTGCCTCATTTCTGGCCTCAGGCACTAACTGTCTCAGCTGGCCCTTGCGACAACCAAATGCCAAAGAGTTCCACAGAAGGAGTGACACGCCAGGCCAGATTCAGAGGGTCAGAGTTAGGCTGTGAAGAAAGCTCAAGCAACTGCTTCCAGCTTCATATTCAAGCAAGGGAGCGTCTCTGGCGCTCCTCGAATCGGCAAACCCGTTTCCCTTTCTTCAGCGCAAAGCAGCAGTCCAGTTTTACTTTGTCTTTGCTTTTGTCTTTGCTTTGAGTTAACATTTGCTCTGGCCCTCCATGCACGATAGATGTCGTCCGGCATAGTTTTGCATCCAGGTTCCTTCTGCACAGAACTTAAACTAGCGTGCTCCTGGAAATCAGGAGAACATGGCCCAAATAACAGGGCAAAATAATTATGTCACCTTAAGACTTAGTTCTTTTGGCATGTTCCTTCTGGCAAATGCCTTGCCTGCCTGCCTGCCAGCATCTTTTCCGTCATTTAGATTCCCTGTAGGCTGGTTCCCAGGTAAATCCAAACTAGAACCAACCGTACCTCTATTGGAGGTGACTGAGCACCCTTCTTTTATTCACCCAGCTTGGTCTAGTGCAGTGGTTCTCAACCTGTGACTCCCCAGATGTTCCTGGACTGCAACTCCCAGAAGCCTCCACCACTCACTGTGCTGGAAGGGATTTTCTGGGAGTTGCAGTCCAGGAACATCTGGGGACCCACAGGTTGAGAACCACTGGCTCTAGTAGGTAGAAGGATGGAACGAAGACTCTGAAGACCTGGGTTCAAGTCCCTGCTCAGCCACAGAAACCTACAGGGGTAGGTGTGTGGCTGGCAGCACTGGTAAAAGCGCTCCTTAAATATCGGAAATACCTTGAAAATCCTTTTGGTCAATTGAAGAGGAATGAGACACACTGGTACCTAAGAAACACTTAATGTATGTGCAGCAGACGACAAGTAAGTATTAAACAATAATCCCAAGGACTCTCCCCTGTGTTTTTAACCTGTACCTCCGTACAGCCTGGATTTGCATTTCAAGAGTAACCAAGCCAACGTTCCTCGTTCCACAGCCTTCACGTCCAACCCGAGTCCCGGATCAGTAATTTTTAGCCATGCGAGGGTCGCACAGACCCTGGGTCTTAGGGATCAGCCCTCCTAAAGACCGCCACTTCCAACAAGGACATCAACACCTATAAGAACTTGGCTCCCCCACCCCCACCCGCTAGCCCTCATTTGGCCTGACACAAATGGAGGCTCTTAGCCATATGCTTCGGAATCCTGCCTGGAAAATTAACATCAACCTGCCTTGATTGCTCTCAGTGCTGGTCTAGTGTGTGACGAAGCCCGGCGACATGGGTATTGACCAGCCCTGACTCCATCCATCGTCCTTCTCCTTTGCTATTCCCTCCTGACTCTGCCTCCCCCCCCACCCACCCCCAGTTCCTGTTGGGTGTTCCCATGGTCCCTAAATTTGTGGAAATCGCTGAAGATTAAAAAAAAAAATACTTCTACCTCACTTTGTCTCTTGCACCAAAAGATACCAAAGATAACTCTCTTTTGTTCCTTTCTCGTTTTGCAAAGGAAGTCTTTCTGTTTGTCCGTGTGGGTGGGTGCGCACAAGTTGGAGGATGCGTGGGTGGGTGGGTGGACGTGTGCGTCGTAATATATCTATATTTCTATATATTTTTTGCATGGCTTCTCAAAGTAATGTTTTTTTTGTGTGTGTGTCAGAACCCTCAGCTTGCTTGGAGCAGAAGGGCCAGCCACGTCCTTGCTTTGGACGGCAGGGCCGAAAGCCCGGTTTCATCATGGAAACCCCTTCCTTCCACTCTCCCTTCCTTCTTCTTTTCTCACCACTCTGTTCCTTGTGGATTCTAATACTAAAATGCACTTTAGTGATGATGCTACAGGGTTAGGAGTCTGGAAACAGCCGTTTCAACAGAACCCAAGTTGCAAGGATAACCAAAACTAAAATAAAGAGGGAGTGCATTTTTGGTTTATCTCCTAATTGTTGGTGACCTTTCCGTCTCTGCTTTTCTAAGACGAAGGTGATGGCGGTGTCCCCTGGAAAATTAAACATTAAATGAAGCTTTGGGGGACAGAAATATTCCGGGCCATTTTTCAAGCGTCATTTCTACCACATATGATTTCCTTGTTGTCTTTTAGTTATTGTTCCCCTTCATAATGAAAGTGAGTCAGGACCCTGGCTGTGATGATGGCATCCAACCTCTTCCCCTGTTTATTTTGCCTTGAATGACCCACTGTAAATCTGTACTTCTTCCTCACAATATTACTCATGCATTCTAGCTTATTCTGAGTTTCGGTTGTTCTAGGACAGTGATGGCAAACCTATGGCACGGGTGCCAAAGGTGGCACTTGGAGCCTTTTCTGTGGGTACCCGACCTCACCCCTTCATAGCCACCTGTATACAGGTTAAATTATTGTATTGGCACTTTGCAAAAAAATTAGTGGGTTTTGAATTGCAGTTTGGGCACTCGGTCTCTAAAAGGTTCGCCATCGCTGTTCTAGGATTTCTTTGCTTTCACCCACTCCACAGGTTTCACGCCCATTCCACTGCTTGCTTGAGAAGTTTTTAATCCAAAATGTTTTTAAAAGAAATGCTTAGCTTTAAAATGAACTGCACTGGGCAGAAAACAACCTACCTCCCAATCGATTCTGGCCGCTTGGGACCCATATGCCACCTGCATGAAGTCTCATGGCCAACGGCACCCAAGGACTGACATGCCAGCCAGCTAGCTAATCTTAATTGGTAAATTAATTGGTAAAAAAAATGTGGCTTTCAGAAGGCTCACAATAAAATAACGTTGATTAAAACATGAAAGCGTGGTTCAAACAGAAAAGCATGCACCCAGTAGAAACACTCTAATTGAAAAAGGAGAAATAAAAAGCACCCACCTTGGGGCATCTTGACTATCAGATCAAATCCAACAGGTGAAGCTTTCCATTTCCTGCCATAGAAAAGGCTCACCCCCTTTGTATCAGAGAGCATTAGGCTGGCTCTGAATAGTTAGGCACCAACAGGAAACAACAAATTGCAAATTCCGATGCATTTCCCATGACCTCCCCATTTCTCCCGCCCCCACCCCCCCTTGCCCTCTGGCCAGTGTAAGCTGAGTGGTGTGGTCATGTTTTTAATCGAAGCAGTGCATTTTACTATATATTAATAAACTGAATGTTTCTTCTTTGTTTGTTGACCGTGCTAACTTTAAAAAAAAAAAAGAGGGAGGGAGGGAGAGAAAACCAAAGTCCTTTTTGCCTGTAAAGAAAATGAAAACAACAAAAAAAGCTGTACATTTTATACCAAAGTTTTTTCTTCTTGAATACCTCATCCTGTACCTGTTTGTGGTGAAATGTTATTCACAAAAAGTAAACGTCCTTATCTGAAAATCCATGGTTGTACGACTTGTTATTTAAAGAAGGCAGGGGTGAACTAGGCCTCCAAATTTTTTTTTTAAAAAAAATGCACCTTAAGGAAACTTGGCAAGGTATCAGAGTGAACCTAAAAGGATATAAAATCGCTAACAGGAAGGGATTTAAGCTGGATATAGACCATACATGCCACATATTACACAAGACCACCAAGGAAATTTCCCTTTCCTAGTGTGGCTTCCACACACTGATGGGTCTACATTTGGGACGGGCGTACAGCTCCCCTCCTGGCCCTTTTTCTGGCTAAGGCACGGTCAGACTTGCCCCCCACCTCAAAAAGGTTGTCTCTAAAATACAACAAAAGAGAGGAAGCCTCCAAGAGCAGTTCTCCTTTGAGAAAGGAGAACTGTAACACCCAAAATAACTAATATTTTGGGGAGTTTTTGTAGAAAACTGGCACACACACACACACATACCCAGACTGACAGAAGTGGTTTCTTTGTGAAGGCAACGGCCGTCTCTGGGTCCTTATTGCCCACAAACTGTTCTTGACAAAACAGCCCAGAGCCTCCATCCTTTCCCATGGGCACATTTACTAAGAACATAACATAAGAACATAAGAAGGGCCCTGCTGGATCAGGCCAAAGGCCCATCTAGTCCAGCTTCCTGTATCTCACAGTGGCCCCACCAAATGCATCCGGGAGCGCATGAGACTAGATCTCTGTTTCCTGATACCACTCCCTTGCATCTGGCCCTTGAAGTACCCTGTGCTAATCTCTGTGCTAAAATCATCTACTCCTGCAGCAAAGGGTGCCAGAAACTAACTCTACGTTCATGGGAGCACCAAGAGACATCACAGGCAGATAAACCTCTTTCAGCCCAAGGGTGAAACTCAGAACAGTTCCACGTGGTTCCCGTTCTAGAGGGAGACCAGGGAAGAAATACCAGCAGGAATGGGGGATAAGAAACACAAGCACACAATGTTGGAATCTACCCCAGGATGGCATCTTTGGGAAAGGGGTGTGGCTGTCTAGGACCATGCGAAGGTAACATTCGAACCCAGAACCTGAGGCTCCCCAGCCGTGTGTTCAACCAAGACACTGTGAGTTGTAAGGACCATGGCATGCATTTACACTGATGTTCTGCAGGAGCACGGGAAGCCCAGTGATTCCCTAGAATCCCGGTTTTCATTCCATTAAAACCTCCCTCTCTTTTAAGTTTCTAGACCTTATGGGAGAACGGGATGACAGCCTCTGAAGCTGAAAAGATGGTCGAGTAATACGTATATTTAATGGCCCAGCTGCCAAGCTTCCCCGGTTCTCGCCGCTTCCGTGACAGGAAAACCAAGAGAAAATGACACAAACAAAGTCAGTTCAGGGCTCGGTCCAATCTGCATCACTCGCTGAAGGCCACGGCACCTACCCACTACCGTGCCAAGCATTTAGGTTTGGACAGGAGCCGGTGGGCAGCGCGCAGTGAAGTAAATGAGAATAGTCAGGTCTCACTGATTTACATGTGAATTCAGAGCAACTAAATTTGGATCCGCCGCTGAGGCGCATATAAGGTCAGTTAAGAGGTATGTTCTGAATAATGGATAAGGTAAGGAGAAACCCTTCCACAATGAAATAAAAACACAACAGATTGCATAGATATTTGTGCTGTAATGGTCCTTCCCAACAGAACACAAGGAAAACAGATCATAAAAAAAAGAAGAAGAATCTGCATTGAAAAACTAAAGACACGACGGAAACAAGGTCGGAAAAGTAAGAAAGAAAGAAAGAAAGAAAGAAAGAAAGAAAGAAAGAAAGAAAGAAAGAAAGAAAGAAAGAAAGAAAGAAAGAAAGAAAGAAAGACACAAAAACCCAGAACAGGGAATAACACACCACCGCAATCCATTTTTCTTGTAAAACACTAAAAGAAGAGAGTTTAAATAATAAAAAAGGAAGAGACACGGGCCTTCATTTTAACTCGGGATGTGAGAAAAGAAACTTTAAGAGGAGAGGAACCACAGGGACGGGGGAAAAAACGCACAAACTTCTTTGCTCATCCTTGCAATGTAACCAGTCCAAAAGTCCAAGGAGAGGAAGAGGAGAAGGAGGAGGAGGAGGAAGTGATGATCGAGGAAGGAAGAGGAGGAAGAGGAGGTGCGGGCTTCCCTAGAACAGAACGTCGCCCTCCATGCTCAAGAGCCCTAGAAGGGAGAGCGGGTGGGTGTCCTCGGTGCCCACCGTCCAGGGGCAAAGGGAAGATTCCACCGAGTGAAAGGTTTGTTCCTCGAGAGAGAAAGAGGGAGGAAGGGTGAGCCGCCCCTCAGAACAGACTCTCGTTTCTCCCCACCTCACCCCACTGCTTTCCCCCCGGGAAGATTTAGGATTTGTTGAAGGCTGCCAGAACCGCCCAGATCATCTCAGTGCCACTGGCCTTGGCCGCCTCCACCTCAGGGTCCCTGTCCAACAGGTCCTTGGACCTGTTGATGGCCACGTCGTACTTCTCGTCGTCCAGGCTGGCAAAGATGTTCTCCAGCACGTCGGAGGCGTGGGCCAGCACCAGCAAGGCTAAGGTCCTCCGGTCCATCCGGTGTGGGTCGTTGACCCACCGCTCCAGGACGCTCTCCTGAAGCTTTTTCACCAGGCGCTGCTTCTCCGTGGTGTTGGTGACCGGGTGGGTGGTCATGTCGAAGAGCAGGAAGTTCTGCTTCTCGGTGGTCAGGATGCCTTTCTCCACCAGGTTCTTGGCGATCCGCTCGCGGACGTTGCGAAGCTGGTACTGCAGCTTGAAGGGGTTCCAGGTCTCCCCTGCAGGAGGACAGGCCGGGCATTCAGAGAGAGGAAAGGCAAGCCTCAGCTTCTCTTGGGCAGCATAACCCAGCCTTTCTGGGGGTTACCCCTTATTTATGGATAGAATATATTTTTAGCCACCCCAGTGGTCTCCGGGCAGCATACCACAATATCTTAACTATAAAACAACACGTTAAAAACAATCAAAATAACAGTTTAAAACAATCGCTGTACATAGAATAAACCACCTTGGGGTTCCGAGATGCCCATGTCCCTCTTCCAGGACACACTTAACCAATTGTTTGCCAGCCTCTGTGATTAACCCTGGACCTTCTTTTAAAAAAAAAAAACCCACAGAAATGACCTTCCTGAGAATTCATGGCTGTTGATTTCTAAGGAAAAAATACTGATCCTTTCAGTTCTGCCTGTCATTGAAAGGCTTCCTTTGAAAACCTACAAGTGGACCCTCGTATAACAAACGGTTTGTATAACATAAAATCTGTCCAACATAAAAAATTCTGAAGATAGGGGAAATTTGCTTAACAGAATCACCTATGGGGCGAATCCGCACAACATAAAAATGTTCGCGATTAGGGAACTTTCCTATGGGAAATTTGTATACAGGAAAATTTGCTTCACATAGTTTCATTTGACATGAATTAATTCCTTTATACAAGGTACCACTGTATTTGAAACTCAATTTGGGTTTTGAGCAAGTTTATTTTATTTATTTAGTTGAAAGAAATGACTCAACCCTGGTTAAGATGGTGTTTCCCCACCCGTCAGCATCTACGGGGTGGGTTTATAGGAAAGGACATCGTACTTCTCACATTACTAGGGCTAGATGGCAAGTATTAAAGTCGAATGAATGAATGAATGAATGAATGAATGAGTGAATGAATGAATACTTCCACTATTCTCTTCATTCCTTTATTTTGTGTGAAGAGGGAACCCCAAAACCTCTGGATTTAGACCTGCCCAAGGGAAAACTACAATCAAATTCCTCAACCACCACTGGCTAAGTTTACATCAAGCAACTTTAAAATGAGATCAGACCAAGAGCCAGAGGAGGCTGCAACAGGGATGAAAGATGACGCACTCCCTGCTCACCTGTAAGCAATTCTATCCAAGTCTGCACGGTCTCGGGAGGCTCGGTGGCTTTGAGATGGCGGAGCGTCTCATCCAGAAGCACATCTCCGGCAGGGGCATCTGACTTCAGCAGCACCTTGAAGATGAAAGGAGAAAAGAGACCGTCCCATTGGGCTCTTTGATCAGCCCCGCTCGACGGCAGGCCAACCTCTGTGGCGACAAACCTCACCTTCCGATCCAGCAGCCGTTTCTTCCTCATGGTTTGAGGCTCCAGCTGTATCCTTCCCCTCATGGCCAGCTCGATAAGAATGCCGCCACGCAAGCCCGAGGAGATGCAGTCGTTCCAGAAAGACGTGTAACCCTAAAAGGAGAAAGGGTAGATGAGAGGCCGCTGGATCATGATGGCTGCGAGCATCCCATCCTTCTTCCGAAATAGGTGAGGAGTCACTATTTTTGTAAATATTCCAGCCAGCCTTTCCAAGTTGTGAGAGCTCCCATCTTAATCAGATAATACAGTAGGACCCCCGTACCCACTGATTCATTATCCACTGATTCAGTGATCCACGGTTGGCAGAGGAAAAAAATTAAATAATTCAGCCGCCGCAAAACAAGCTGTAAAGCAAGCTGCTGTCACAAACAGCAGCTGTAAAGCAAGCTATTGTCACAAATAGCATCTGTAAAGCGAGCTGCTGTCACAAACAGCGGCCATAAAGTAAGCTACTGTCTCAAAACAGCAGTCATAAAGAAAGCTACTGTCAGGAAAAAGCAGTTTAGGGGTAGGTGGGCAGGCGTTCTCTCTTATCCATGGTTTTCATTATCCACGGTAAGGCCTGGAACCAACCTCCAGCAGATACCGGGGTCTTACTGTATTGAAATTCTCCACTCGCTGAGTTACCTACTGTGAAATGTACAGATATGCTCACACAGGACGGTGGAAGAGCCCTCTTTCATGACCCTTCCCTTGCTTGTTTTTTTTTTTAAGTTGGCAGAGTTGTTTTTCAATGCACTTCCAAGTTACTTCTAACGATGATCCTAGGAGGGTTCCCGAGGTTTTGCAAGAGGGGTTTATCCTGGCCACTCCCTGCACCAGTGGGATTCCAGGGGCAGGAACGCAGGTCCTTTGAATCTGGAATGACAACACCACCCTCTTCCTCAGACTGGGCATCGTTCTGGCCAAAGAGAGGTGGATAAAACAGTCCAGGGGCAATGAAATGGATGGGCAGAGGAAAGAGTTCTCTTCCAAATGGGCAAATAATTTGGGAATTGCCTGCCAAAAGATACGACCGGGACAGGCTCTGAAAGCTATGATGGGAAGATGAAGAGGAATCAGCCATGGTGACTTGGATCCAGGTGACCTCCAGAGTCACGCTGGGAACAGGAAGGAAAATGGACTTCTTGCCCTCGTGGCCTGCCTGTGGACTTCGTGTTTCCCAGCCTGGGTGGGGTGGGGTGGGGGGTTCAGGGCCCATCACAGATGTAGTGGAGTGTTTCCTGTGTGTGTCACAGGTCATATTATAGTCCTTATTAAAGAACTTCTTCCTTGAACTCCTAGAACGAGATATTAAAGTTAGTGTGTATGTATGAGAAACAAGCCCTTTGGGGGAGAGAAAAGCCTTTCCTTTATCCCATATAAGACGCCTTTTTATGCAGACGTGGTGGTGGTGGAGGAGGAGTGTTGACCGTTATAAATGGAGGTTAGGAGCCACTCACTTTGAGGCATGTGTTTGGCCAGTGGGAGAAACCAGCCGCTGGACTTTGGGCCCAACCTAGCAAGAACCTTCTTGTACTGTAACCTGTGGAAACAAGGCTCCTCTCTGACAGCCAAAACCCAACACAAAACAGATTTATTGCCAGAAAGGTGACAAGGGAGGGTGGTTGAAAGAAAAACCTTGCAGCTGCTTTTCTATTCCTTCTCCACTAGGACTTTGCTTTTGACGAAGCTTTTTGCGCACAGAAAACAAAAGGTGGTAGGTCAACCGAACGGGAGCTTGCAACAGGCAAAAGGTACTTCCTGTACAAATACCCCTGCTTACCTCACTCGGCCCAAAAAGACAGCTCAACATCTGTTTAACATGGTTAGCACACCTCACCTCAGCAAACATTGAACGGCGAGAGCCAATGCTGTCTTTACCTGGTTTGAAATCCTTCTACTTCCTCATGGCACAGTATTGTAAAGGAACAGAGAAACGCGTTTTTTTTTTTAAAAAAAAAATAGAACTCAACAGATCTTTATTAGCAAATAACGTTTCCTTGTTCCTGAACGATACGGAACTCTAGTTCAAATCTTTCTTAGAAATAATAAATTCTTCAACATCACTAGCATACATTACATCAAGTTTTATCCTAATCCAACAACACATCCTGAACATTTTTTATACTTTTAACATATATTTTTTTAAAGTTTAGTATGTTCCACATTAGTGCTGAATTGGGGGGGGGGGGACAGCCCTTGCTTTCAGGAAGTTATCTTGTTTTGCAGAATCCAAAATTTCATATTAAACGTTAAGTTACTGGTATTGAAATTAGACATGGCCCAGGGACATTGTGGATTCAGAGATTGAAAATCTAGGGAAAGAGATCTGTCTTTCAGATGAGAGTTTAATTAGCCGCCCAGAGTTCCCTAGGGAAGATGGGCGGGATATAAATTCAATAATAAATAAATTAATAAATAAATAATCTGCATTTAGGAAATGAAAATTTCAAGGCTGGGATCTCATATCAGCATTTTACAATGCTATGCTCTGACATCAGCGAGTTTACAATAGAACCAGCTTTAAAGACAGACACAGCGCTACACCCAAACCATAAACCTATTTACTTTGCCACGGCCTGCCAATTCCAAATGAGTGTATTTTGAAGTACCTAGGAAGTTCATCCCTTGATCATCACCTTCAATATATTTGTGAAGATTTTCTCAACAGAGGTGGGGGGGACTGAGGCACAATCTGTCCGCCACTTATCAAGCCGCCCTTTCATTGATCCCCAGACAAATCAGAAGCACTTCACACTTCCACCAGGAAGGCCATGGCTAAAGACCCATACTTAATGGGTGTTGGGAAAGGTTGCATAGGTGGAACTTTCACACACCCCAGGCCATTGTACATCTAATTAGCCCATTCAGGCCACCGCCTACCTAATGAGCCTATTCAGGCCACTGCCCACCTAACGAGCCTATTCAGACCAGGGTGGTGTGAAATCAAGGAGAATGATAAATTGGAGGCATCGCCACTAACTTCCCTCAGACTGACGAAGCTGCTTGGATAAAACACTTCAATCTCAGAAGGAAAGAAGTCCAGTTACCATGCCTCAATACGAACTAACAAATTCCTTTTTCCAAGAACTGCAGCATACTGGTTTTGCAGTGAGTTGGGTTTTTTTTTTTTTTTTAATTCCAGAGCAGCGCTTTCTACTTCGTTTGCAAAGTCAGCAGTTGGGCTCTTGGAACAATGCCTCGCCCTGGCAGAGAAAATGTGGTTGAAAAACCAGTCTGTATCAAACTGCCGAACAGGAAAACCAAAGAGCGTAGTTCCTGCATGACCAAGGCTTCAAAACAAAAAAGAACTAGTGACAAATGAAATCCCTCACATGTATAAACCTGGGGCCAAGTTCCACCTTTCTAAGTACCTGTTCCCACATGGACTGGAAGATACCCCTTACTTACAGTGTGGCCTGCCTCCCAGGGTTGTTGTGAAGATATGGCAAGGAAGAAGACAGTTATGTTGGCTGCCTTGAGCTCAATGGAAGAAAGTAGTGATAAATGTAATATAAAGAATCCCTTCTGCTAACCAGAGAGAGTTGGCCCTACCAAGACAAAGGTAGACAAGACAAGACCTCCACTCTGTTATGAAGTTCATTTTGGCTGATTCCCCTTTCCTGAAAGGAGACAAGGAGAAAGTTGGTCATACAGACTTATCCCAAGAATCTTGAGATGAAACTGTTCCTTAAATGTAATACACCCGTTTCCTGATCCGTGAGAACAATCTGCTTGCTTTCTCTAAGATAAATTCAGATCACGGGCTTTTCTAAGTATCGGGTTGCATTCTGCCACTGCAGACGCTCGGGAGAAAATACCTGATCCACCTTGTTAGCGTCTTCCGTACACATTGTCTCAGTTACAAGGCTGGAGAACAAATCCTGACCATCCATGATGGAGAAAGTCAGGGTTTTCAGAGAAGGAAACAGCCGGGGCCACACTGGCCCGCACAACAGCTAAGAAACAAACGAACAAAAAGCTCCCTGCCTTTTTAATACCTCTTTGTCCTTCAGACCCAAGAGCAGAACTTCCTCCATGAGGGTAAGGCGGATGTCTTTGGAATCACCGGGGTCTTCGTCGCCTAAGCCCTTGTCTAGAATGGAGTCCTCCTCACCCTCTGCCCGCTTCTCGGCATTGCCACCAACATCCGCACGCCGCCCTCGGTGGATTAACGTCGTCATGGCACCCCCGGCTGCACCTAAGAGGGCGGATGGGTAAAAAGAGCCTATAATCACCCTCGTCACATGGCAGAAGCAGTCAAGAGTTTTTCATCGCCTTAAAAAAACACCACCCCACCACTACCACAACAACAACAACAACACAAAAATTTTCTTATTTGATGGAAGCTTTTGCGTAACCCACATCATCAAGGCACTTCTGCAGAGGCAGCCAGCAGCCCACGGAGCTCAAGGTCTTCGTTTTGTCAAGTGTCACAATATATATATTTTTATTGCTTTGAGTGCCACAGGTTACACAGGCTAGCAACTACTCCCTTGCATGGGAAGCAATAAAAGCAATAACGTTATACACAAAATCAATCTTCACGGTGTGCTTTTTTTTTTTTTTAAAGAAAAGCTAAGAAGTCAAACTACCTATCCAGTAAAATATAAAACTTCTCTAAAGGACAGACATTAGCAGGTAAGGCCATCTCAGTCCCATGGATTTTACAGCATAAAAGCGTATCTTAAGTAAAGGTGCATCTTAAGACGGCTCCTAACACGCTGTTAAGATGGTGCTAGATGCCCACCAGTTGGGGATGTGCTCCACAACCAGCGAGGGACCACCCCAAAACATCTTTGAAAGACAAAAAGGGGGAATAAGCAAAGAATCGTGGGGTTCTTGGTTTTGAGCGATGATCTTGAATGGTTTGCCTGTTTACAGATTAAACCCAACACTTTAACCACCTGTGGCACAGTGGTTCAATGCCTATACTACAGGTAAAACTGAGCACACGACCTGGGGTTCAATCCCAGGTAGGAGGCTCAAGGTTGACTCAGCCTCCCATCCTTCCGAGGTCGGTAAAATGAGTAGCCTGCATTACTGTAATTAAATCTGTAAACCGCCCAGAGACTACTTGAAGTGGTATGGGGCGGTATGTAAGCAGAACACTTTTTATATAAGCAGAACTTTAGACCGGACTTGGAAAATACCCTATGAAACACTGCAAATGTTTTTAAAACCAGCGCAAATAGAATCGTGGCACTGAGTTCCTACCACTAGTCAGGGCTCATGTGGTTTGTTCTCTGTGTTCCCAACATTTAGACAAGATGCAAAGCAGGCAGTTATTGATTTAATAACTACTGCAACAATCTCAGAACTGCAGGGCTGGAAGAGACACTCACCACGCCAGCATCGTGTCAGAGGCACGAACTCCCAGGCTCTTAGGTGCCTAATGCAACACTTAATAAAAGATGCCTGTGGGCCAACAGGCTATTAAGTTTAAAAGCTCAGCAGCCCTAAGGGGGGAAAATTGCAACCAAAGCTTCCTTAGGATTATTAGCGTAAACTTTTCCAGGCCTGTAGTTTTCAAAGGTGAGGCAACATCTTGCTTTTAATAAGAGCCTGGTCTGTTCTTCTTCTGCCTTTAGGCCTGGTTTCTTTGAATTACACCTTTCACAGCCTTAAGACTACAGGGCGGGGGGGGGGGACAGGTTTTGTTGGAGGCCAAAACCTCAGGGCTGTACCTGGACTAACAAAAGTTGCTTTAAGGCAGAACGTGGGAGCTGGAAAAATAAAATATTTAGAAAATGCCCCTAGGCAAAAAAAAATGCAAGCCAGTTTGGTATCAGAATCTGCAGGGCATTAGGAGATCAGGGGAAAATGTAATAAACTGAAGGCTCTAATCCTATGGCATGTGTTTGGTTGGCAAAGGAATTTAATTTGGGCCTCTTGCAGAGGATAGATTGGGGAAATTAGACAATCAACATACATGCACATTCATTTACTATTCTTGGACCTCACAGGGGAAGTCTACAGTTTCACCTTTGTAGTACAGTACCTGGGCACGGTGCACAGCAAAACCACATCCTGCACTTGACGGATCCTGCCCATGCAAGCGTCTACTACACCCCACAGTAAAGGCCGGCTCTTGCTATCAGGCTCAGACAAAACAGTGACCCCGCTAAGGTGAGAACCAAACCGACAAGGCAGGGAATTACAGGGTGAGCATCCTGCACCCCGGACTTGCAATTAAAAAATAAAGGAACAGGTGATGGGAAAGAAAGGAAAGAATCTAAATGACTACATCCTAGCTCTCCCTGTCCTTCTCATTCTGCCGGCAGGTCGTGTGTTTAATGCGCATTTCCTCTCTCCTAGCCTTTCGATTCCTTTGTGAAAACAAAACACTTATGAGTTAAGAGAACCGTTTGAACAAGAATGCAAACACAGCATCGCCCGACAAAAACAAAATCCCTGCGCTCTGTTTACCCACCATCAGGGTTGTTGTTTGTCCCTCGAGCAGAGAAAGGAAGAGTAGCGCATACCTTGGGATTAAGGGGGAAGGGGGGATCCGCACCCGATTTTTTTTAATGGCAGAAATAAATCTCTTTTTCTGGACTCACCTGTAATTCCTTACCTCTTCCCACCTCCTGCGCCAGCCCTTTATTTGCGGATCTGAAGCTGGCCAAACGGAGCAAACTTTACTTCCTGGTTCCTCTACAAAAAGGTAGGAGGAGAGAGAAAAGGAGAGACGTGGTGGGGGCGGGGGAGAAAAAAACAGGAGGGGAAAAAAAAGAAAAAGAAATATACACCCCTTACATTAACAACATCAGCTTCCGGGTGTCTCCGGGAAACCTACCCCGATGCGTGTGCCAAGAGCAAATTGGAAAAGGCCCTTGCAAGGAAATACACCAATGGACTCCTTAGGAAGGCGGGTTTTCTCGCCTTCTCAACACCCCCCCCCCACAACCCGTGGGTTGCACCAGCTAAACTTGCAAGAGGCACTTTAAAAGAGAGGGTTTTTTTTGGGTGTGGGGGAGGAAATTAATTTCAAAGGCGGGGACGAGCTTGTGAAGCCTGACAGCCAAGGAGGCCAATAGGGAGGGGACAAGGTGGCTTTCCGCCCTCTTCGGAGGAACAAATGAGCTTCCGGAATGAAATCAAAGGAAATGGCATGGAATTGAAATGCAGGGCCGGAATGGGGAATTGAGGGCTTCTCCCCCCCCCAAAAAAAAAGGGGGGACAAGAGGTGGTAGGCTTGGGAGGGCCCGCTTAGTGCGATCACTCGGGAATAAATCGCCCGATGCAATGATGGGAATATATGTTGTCATTTCCTGGCGGAAGAGAAGCCTTGTGTGTGGTCTCGTGCAACAAAAACATGGCTTGCTGCTGCATCCTTATCATCATCATAATCATAATCATAAATAGCAATTGCACTCTCCAGAGACGACTGCTCCTTTCGTCCACAGGCAGTGAATTACAGATTACAGTGGTACCTTGTCTAAAGGAATTGATTCGTTCCAAATGAAATTGTGTTCAGCAAATTTTCCTTTATACAAATTTCCCATAGGAATGCATTGAAAACAGAGTAATCCCATTTTTTATGTTGTACAGATTCTCCCCATAGTAGGCGATTATGTTAAGCAAATTTCCCCTATCTCCGGGATTTGTTATGCTGTACCCTGTGTGGTTTTGCCTTCCTGGGTGGACCGGTCTGTGAATTGAGATCCCAAAGATGTTGTTGTGAGAGATGAGAGCGGGCATCCCCCCCCCTTTCCTGCCCAGGGAGTGCTCTGAAAATCTCCTTCTCGGTTCCAGAAGAAGCACCAGGAGTGCCCCAAAGAGCACCCAGTGACGAGGCAGGGATCAATATTTAAAATCAACGTTCAGAAAAGAGGCCTCTTGTTCGAACTGTAAATATTTTATTGCAGCCATAAAATTGGAAAGTCTGAAGCAAAGAAACAGGCGCTTTGCAGGCCTACCTCGATAAACCGTTCATTAGGAATCAATAAGTTCTTGTGCCAAAATAATACTGCCGTTATGACTCAAGAATGCTGCAACATAAAATTATTAATATTTTTAAAAAGGAACTTGTGATAACACCTCTAGTAAGGGGGAAATGAGCAAATTATTTGTCTCAGTCCAGAAGAAATCAGATGTACTTGAGAAATTTCCAAATTCATGGGACGTAAGTGAGTTGTTCCATTTATTTTTTCAGGATTTAAGTATGATTAATCTTTGGATCAGGCCATAAGTTACAACAAGCTGTTCTTCCTCTTCTCTTCTTCCTCCTCATTCCTAAACCATTTATCAAAACCTTGTTCCAATTAACTAAAAATTCAAAATATACTTCGGCAAATAAATACGTGTGACATTTTCATTACTGGTAATAACCTTGCAATTTTCTCTCAAACACACTCTTAGATGCATACCAGTTCATCATATATATTAGCGATAAAGATGTCTGTGGATCTTAACAGTTCAGAATAATGTAAGGAGGTAATAAATAAATAAAAATCTTAAAGTAGCTTGAAAAATTCCTAATAGCCAACAGTTTAAGAAAATGAATAAACTAAGCAAGTTACCCTGAAAAAGAGAGAGAGAGTTTAATTGCCAAAAGGAAACCTAGCTTAAAAACACAATACTGTATGAATTTCTTACATTCATTTTCTTGCTGTGCCGTTCTATAAAAACTGTGGTTCTATCTTCACTTATTAAGATTAATGTTGGACAAGATGTGATAAGAACTTCTGGTATATTAATGTATAGATTATTGCCGGAAAACTATCGGGAATTAAGATTTACTAGAATAGGGCTATTTGTCATGGATTGTTCATAAAAAGGAAGTTTTCTTCAGATCATGCAATATGCAACATGCTAGGAATCCAGGTAGCAGAGGATAAAAGGAATTAAACATGGATTGGGCTATGTGAAACCTTACATAGACTTTAAAAAAAAAACATTTTATTTTTCCCCTTCCAGAGTTACATTTAAATGTCTTCAGAGAACAGCCATTCCCACCCCAAAGGCTTGTGGTTGAAATGTGAAGGGTTTGAATTTATGAGGATATTTGAATTTAAAAACTATACTTTTGACTGTAAAGACAAGAACTGGGGAAAAAATAAAACCTAGATGCTTTTGACAGATCTTCCTCTAAAGAGCTTCCTTCTAAAACATTAAAATATTAACCAAAACAGTGGACTTGGATGGGAAGCCTTCTCGCCATAAAATGTTAAGTAGGGTGCCCCCCCCACCCTCCAGCTAAAACAAGCAAAACATTGTGGGCAAACAGTAGTAAAATTGCCAGGACTATCTAAAATTGTTCTTTTGGTTCACTGAATTTTCTTCTCTTGGGGCTTGAATCTTGACTAGGAGATAGTTCAAAATGATGTACCTAAAAAAAATAAATAAATAACAAAGTATGTTGCAGCACATAATATTTCAAATGCATAGTTGTTCTGTCCATGATAAGTAAATAATAATGTTCCATGAAATAGTGCAGTTTTTTCCCTCTTTTTTTCTTTGTCCCTTTTCCTAAAAGAGTAATTTGGATGCAGGTAAAATTGCATGCAAGATGCTCTGGAAAATCTGAACAGCTAGACAGCAATGTAAAAATACACTCCTAAGGAATAATAATATAGAATAATAATGGTCTAACCTGTGCCATTCTCAAAGAGATTTATTTATTTATTTATTTATTTGACATATATACCGCGTGAACGAAGAGAACTGAATTCCCATTATTATGTAATTATGATACTCTAGTAATTTTTATCAGGCCTGTGGATTGTGTAAAGGGATTGACTAATTAAAAGCAAAGTGTTCTGCATATATACCGCCCCATACCACTTCAACTAGTCTCTGGGCGGTTACAGTATGCAGGCTACACACATTGCCGCCCGCTCCCCCCCCCCACAAGCTGGGTACTCATTTTACCAACCTCGGAAGGATGGAAGGCTGAGTCAACCATGAGCCGGCTACCTGGGATTGAACCCCCAGGTCATGAGCACAGTTTTAGCTGCAGGACAGGCATTTAACCACTGCGCCACGTGATTGATGCATATAACTATTCCACAAGGACAACCTTTCTCAATAACGTGTCCTCTACACATCTAGAATTCTACAATCCCCACCAGCCCCAAACAAGCGCAGCCACTGACAAAAGCTCTCTCAGGAGGATGGGCGTCGGAGTTTTACACCTCTTAGGAGGAGGAGGGGCACCACCTTAGGAAGCCTGATCTGTAGGTTACAGGTGAATCGTGGAACCAAATGAATGTTGTTAGCTGAGAGGTGGATAAGGCAGACCTTCTTGTGTCTGTCACCTCAAAGGTCTCCCGTTCCCAATCCTGGGCTTTCTCTAACCTCTGTTTCTGGCCTCAGGGAAACCCAACAGGACTGGCGTGAGTGAACAGGTGTGGACTCACAGCCGGAACCGCCTAATCTGGTTGAATGGAAGAAGAAAAATGTTCTGGTTCGCCCATAACTGCTGGATTAATCAAGGATAGGGAAGAAGCATCCACAGTGGCTGTTCTTGTCACTTTCTGCATAATCCGGCAGACGGACTTACTGGCTTGGCTGACTGTGAACCACTTCTCGTCCGGCCCTTGGCGGTTAACTGTTTTCTGCTGCTCTCCATGCCGCCCTTGACAGAGACAGAGGAACTGTTAGCTCTCCAAAGAGAGTTCTGCGGATAGCCATTAAGAAGCTCACTCGGCATCCGTAGGCTGTTCCTCTTCCTCAACTTGCGTTAAAAAATTAATGAAGGCCTCTTTAAGAGTGGCGACAGTCCAGGCAAGCCTAGCCTGGTCCTGACAATGTATGATTTACCTCCACCACCGCACACGCTGAAGGACATTTCCCCTAGTTGCTGATTCTGGTGGAAACCTCTCCCTCCCTGCTGGGACAGGTGAAAAAAGGCAGATCCCACCTATCCCCAAATCTGCAGGCTGTCATTTAAGTCAGTGCTACTACAACCACTGTGGTTCCTTTTCTGCTGTGTACACATACCAAAGCGGATGAAATTTGAGCTCACCTTTCAAACAACAGCTTAATCACAGGTTTCAGAATCTAATGCCTTTCAAATACGAGCTGCCGTAAAATGTGAGGAAACCTCTTTCACTTAACTAAAAGAACAGACCGATAAGCCTGTTTGCTACGTCCAACTATTAAAACCTGATTATCGCAGAAGCTCATCTTTGGTGACATAGCTTCCATATTACTGTATTTACAAACATCTATGAATTTTTGAAAATGCCTAAGTAGTCAATCCACTTCAGCTCCTACCACTTCAGCTTAAACATGAGATTCCACCCCCCCCCCCATATAAAAAGATCCCACTCTTCATATTGCATGTTTGCTGGAAAAGTCCTAACAGCTCGGGATACTGTTCAAATTTCTAATTCAGCTGTAGAGCTCAGTATGTGCCCTTACGTAAACTGGAACCTTGCGGTGAGATGACCAAAGCACAAATTGTAAGTACTGTACAGAAAAAAAGTTCTGAGAAGGAGTTAATTAGTAGTGAATTAATGTAAATCCAAACTCCAAATGAGACAACAGGGAGGAAACTAATAAAAACAGGGCCATTTCAGCCCAGGCATCAATAATTATGTTAGTAATGTAAGTGTAAGCTACCTATTCTGGAATTAATTTTTCCCCTTCTTTATAATGTTTGAACAGATTTTTCTTATTGTAAAAAAAACAGGACACAAACATTGTTACAATGAAATCTCTTCCCGCTTCGGGTCTTCCCTTCAACTACTTCAAGCTCTGATGTCTTATTTATTAGATGCTCCACCTAAAAATAGTTACATAAGCAAATGGTTGGAGAGAAAAGCATTATTTCAGCTTGATTAGGGCTTTTTGGCTTCATATAAACAAATTTAAAATGTGGATTTCAGCCTTTCTTTTCATAAGATAACTCTGGCTCCCTGCCCTCTGCTATTCAATCAGATTTGACTAGAATTCGCAACCTGATTTCATTATCAGTATTGTTTCTCACTGTGTCAAGTGGCCTATCTGCCTCGTGTGATTTATAGTCACACTTTTTACTGCACACATGGATTGAAATGCTGCAGTGTAATTTACACAGGGTTTTCCAGAAATTAAAATGTTCTTATTTCCCGCCACATCCCTTCAAATGGTCCTAATGCTAGGAGACCCTTTTTGCCAGGTTTAAGCCACTGGGGGCTGAAAAACAGGGAGAACTTCCAAAACTCATCATCAGCCAATCAGTTTGACATCACTTTTTTTCTGAAATCCCCTCCATGTTACACAGACAGAAGGGCAACACTTGGATCCTGCAGCATGCTTCTTACATTCTGGTACATTCGCAAAATTACATAAAATGTTTTCCCTGTCATCAGCTTTGCAAGCCAGAAAAATGAACAGAAACAAATATCAGAGAAAGAGAATGAAAGACTGGCTTTATACCTGAGAGTTATTAACAGAGAGGTTTTGGCATTCTTCTGGTTTTGTGTTTTCTTCTTCCTCCTCACATTCTAAATTTAGCTCTGAAAATGGCATTTTAATGAGTCATATATAAAATCATCAGTAAAAGCAGCAATAACTTTTTTAAAAACTTGATCTTTTCTTACAACGGGACTTAGGTATCTGGCTATGGAGGCACATGTTGGGAGTTTAGTTTCTGAGTAGAACCAGACTGCATGGCCTTGGGAGTGGTAAGCCATGCCCTAGTATCCTCTACCTTGGAAACTTTGAAAAGGGTCACCATGGTTCAGAATTGACTTGATGGCACGTGACTATTATTATATTATTATTATAATGGAACTGAGAGGAATTGTGGCTCAAGTTCTCATTGTTAGCTGAGTGGGAGGCAGGTACTAGGTGGCACATATGCTACTCCTTAGCCCCTTCCTTTCTCTTTCTAAGAATATTGACTGAGTAGTAGACCAGAAAATCCAAGTCTAGAACTGAATTAATACCTCCAGCTTTTAGGGATCTGCTTGCATTGTTTTGCTGTCTTCTTTTATCCTCTGCAATAAAATCATCCTGTATGAAAAGCAGAAATAAAAAAAAACAGCTTCAGCAAAGTGAATGCTTTGGTAGGAATGATTTTCTAAACATGGGCAACATGAACAAAGCTATTTGGAACTTTTAACACGCCTATCACCGCCACCACCACATGAATCATGGTAAATTCTTTTTTTAAAAAAAAAATCTTACATCCGTTTCCTGTCCTTGTCCTTTATTGGGGTCCTGTGCCTTTGGAGAAATCAAAGAACTGCTTTGCCTTAATATGGATTTATCAACGTGCTCCATTCGATCCTTCTCTGTCGTGACTTTAAGCTTCAGCATGTGGAAAGGAGTGGGAATCTCACCGATATGTAAATACAAAGGTTCCCCCTCAAATGCCATCGCTTCGCAATCGCCTTCTTTGAATCCTGGAGGCTGGTAGTCAGCAGGAGTAACTAAAAAGAGAAGTTAGCAATGTTCTATAATGGAAATACTGTAGTTTGTTTCATGAACACAATTTAAAATAACGAGAGGGATATTATTGCTTATGGGAGAAGGCAAATTCAAAGTTATGTCTTTCATCTAAAAACATCCAGTTTCTAGGAATGTGTACGACAAACAATGTTGATGTTTTGGATAGATAGCATGTTGATATTTTGAAGTATACCTATAGGATGAAAAGGAAATATAAAGACACATCCATGTATAAACAGGCTCTGGAGGAGGAAAGACAATATACATTTGTCTCGTGTTAATCAGAATTAAATTTTGAAATTTATTTATTTATTTATTTATTTCTTATACTTCTATACCGCCCATTTCCCGTGGGGACTCTGGGCGGCTTACACAAAACATCAATAAATACAGTAGATAAAAACAGGTAATAAAACAACAGTGGGGAAGAGCAATAGGGCATTGAGAAGAGATGGTACCTTCATCATAGTAGAAAAGTTTCATAGTCAGACAAACATCATCAGGTAGAGGGCCAAGATTCTGCATCAGGACATAGATCTTCCTGATCAGCAGGATACTGGCTTTCTTCGTATCAGCACATGTGATGCTAGAGTCATTTCCCCTGTTTCTACTGGAAAAACACAAAATAGCTATCAGCAAGGACAGTGGGTGTCCCACGGTCAGCCACAAAACATGGTCCTGGTGGCTTTATCCTTCCCTTCCTGTAGCTGACTCACTTTGCCTCAGTTGCAACTGCTCATGTGCTACTCTTTGCAAAAAAAATTTCTGCTCCTTCCCAAGCAGGAGTCAAGAAATGGGCAACAAGAACAGCCAGCAGAATCAGAAGGTAGATATATTGCGCTCATGTTTTGGCTTAATCTGGTTGTCCCATGGTAGGAAACATGATCCCGGAGCAAAATCAACTTTCCCAGATCTAGCGGGGCTAGATCTAAGAACCATTCCTTAGGACCTAGATTGCTTGCAAACTCTGCACAAATAGGGGGCCAAAAATAATACAACTGTGTATTTCAATCAGAATGCATTATTGGGAGGGGGAGACTGCATAAATAATATTTGAGAAAATTCAGACACTTTTTTGGTACAAACTCCAGAAAGGCAATTCCCCTTACCAGGGATGCTAGCTGTCTCTTATATGTGCTAAACCAGAAGTTCCTGGTATTTTCTGGGACATATTCCAGGAAACTTTTGGTATGCCGAAACTGAGATTCCAAATATATACATTTCCTCAATGCAAACGTAGAAAATAAAGCAACAATGGAAAATCTAAGTATCCATATGTAATATGTTTGACCAGGAGAAGAACTAACCAAACTGGATATTTGCTATTTGATAACACTTCCTAAATCCGTTACATTGTGATTATTTGCAGCAATAACAAAAAAAAGGGGTGTGTGCTTTTTCAATCAGAAGCAAAACACATGTTTCAATTTTACCACGTAACTGTAGCTAGAACTGAGAGAGGGCTAGGGAAATATTGTAACACTGAATGGTGAAAGATTGAATGTAAACAGTACCTTTTGAAATCCATTGATGGTCCATTCTCAGTGTATTTGAACTTAAATTGGTAGCACTCTGTAACGGTCTAAAGGGAAAACATAATAGTTACATGTCTAGAACATAAGAAGGGGAATGGAAAAATGGGGTCAGTAAAAGATCGGTTTTGCTGTGCCAGAAAACATTTTATTTTTATTTCATTCTTTCTCTAGGAAGTTTAAGATGGAAGAAATTTGATCTCAGACCTCCTCAATTCTATTCCAATTCCATTCCAATCACTTTCCTCTTCGGGGAAAACTGTCTACTCATATTGTACACATGGATCTATTTGGACTAAAGGTTATGTACATGCAAACATATTTCCAAGCCTGGCATTTTTAATCCCCTTTCCAATATGATGATCAGGATGTTCACACACTTTTCCAGATAAAATTAATATAATAAGGATCAGCAGAAGCATCCTGCACATGTAAATTATAAAGGAAAACTCCCCAAGTTTTGACTGCAATTGTAAATATCTTGAAGTACTGTAATCTTCTTTAGCGTCACCACATTTTAAAGAGATCCAGTGACACCTAGTGGCTGACTGGTTTGTGTTTGTCATTTCAAGGTTTACAGTTCATCTGTGGTTCTGTTATGTTCCAAAATGAACATGAAACAACCAGACAAAAAAAGTGGGATAACATGATAAGCTAGTTTCAACTTTCCCCCACAAACTCCCTTTCCTAAATGTATTCTCCTATCCAAAACTCCTATTTCCCCGGTTGAAAAATAGGTAGCATACTGTGAATTAAATGTATTGGCTTATCCTTTCATAAATAACTCCTTATGCAGTTAACAGATGGATTATATTATCATGGGATTATGTTACTATCAACTAGAAGATGTCTGAGAGAAAAAAAATGTAATGCATGATGGAGTGATGTCAGGAATCTTATAACTGTTTGGGAAAAGCAGGTGTTGGAATATAAAGGTGTGGGAAATTATTCTCATTACAGTATATTTCAAATAAACCACTATCTTCAAACATCTATTTTAATGATTTCTACTAGAAAGGGCCTTTCATCTTTGACGGAGATCACTATCAAACATAGGACGTGTTCAAATAGAAGGCTGCTGGTATTGCCAATAAAAATACATCATGCATCCCTATCATCTCTTCCTCTTTAATAAACTTTCTGCAGCAAGAAATGAGAAAAAATGGAGAAAGGGGTGGAAAATGTGGAGGGTTATACAAAGGTGGAAGACAATTATGTTTTGAGAACTGTAAAATTCTGCCCATCGGACAGACAAACTGCATTTTAAAAAAACACTGGAAGCACCAACCTTGAAGTAATCCAATTTCAACCTGAATATACCTTTATCATGAGAATTATGATGGGTGTTGTGATTAAATGTAAAGTAGAGTAACCTAAAGGTGTAGTTATGAATACAGTAACATCAGAAACATACCTGTGGGTCATCTGGATTAGTATAAACCTGTATTCAAAGAGATATAATATTATCAAGCAATGACAAGTAGAAAATACAGATGACATTAACAGTTCTTGAAATGGTCAGCGTGTGTGAGAATGTATTCTCAAGCTTACCGCCAAAACGATTAATCTGAGCTATTTGGAATCCAAAAGAGAGAGAGAGAAAGAGAAGGAAATTAGAAGCCTGTTGGGTGCTTACCAAGTAAAATAACAAGGTGAGTCTAAAAACATACAATAGTTCTTTAAAAACATGTCACTTACATATTTTTTCTGCAGTGCATCATAGCATCCCAACATCCTACAGAAATTAAACATCACACCAATTTCAGTACTGCATTTGGTTATACATTAAGAAACATTCAGCAGTATATACTGTGCAATTTATTATTCTGTTATTGCTCATTAATGTTTAGAATTAGTTCATGGGTTTGGCCAAGTAAACAGCTGCTTACACATTTGTTCAGTGCCATCATGTCAGAATTGATTTATAGTGACCCTGACAGGATTTTCAAGGTAAATGAGGTATTTAAGGAGTGGATTTCCCAGTTCCACACACTCCCCTGGGAACTTCCATAGCTGAGCAGAAATTCAAACCCAAGCTTCCCGAGTTCTAGTGCATCAGCCTTTTCTACTACACCACACTGCTTTTGTCCTTACGGGGTTAAAATTCTCAACAATAAATAATCCTGAACAATAAAAGGTATGTTTTACGATACATATCAGTCATTTCATCTCTGCCCATCACTGGGCTTTCAGCACCACTAGTGGTGCTGCTGCTTGGAAATTGCAAATTACGTACCATTTCACCAGCTGACTGGAGCTAGGGCAATTCTTATCTTCTTTCAATATTTTCACGCAGAGGTCTTGAAAAACAGAATCAAAAGACATCTAATAAGAAACTTTTGGTAACATTATCAGTATGGATCACACTATCAAAAACTGGCCAGTTTCGTGATGGTCCCACTCAACAAATAACTTTATCCCCATGATTTCAGAAAAACAGACAGTATGTTACATTTTTTCCTAAAGTACTGCACTACATTTAGGGTGTCCAAGGAGAGGTTGTTTTGTTGTTTATCTAAAACCCCTGTTGGTTTCTGTGGAAGAGCATGATCAGG
This sequence comes from Phrynocephalus versicolor, assembly GCA_023846285.1. Lineage (NCBI taxonomy): Eukaryota > Metazoa > Chordata > Lepidosauria > Squamata > Agamidae > Phrynocephalus > Phrynocephalus versicolor. Next base: position 1,588,164 of record JAHTLZ010000235.1, read on the forward strand.
AGAATAATGCACTTGTCCTTTTTGTTGCTACTGAATTTTTGACCACAGAATATGTCATTGGGATACCCAGCTGCTTTTATGTTCTTATATTTCTGTTTAAGTAATGATTCTGCGCACATTGCTGAAAAGAAAACTGTGTTCTTTTTATCCTCAACACAAATTAGGAAGAAATTTCTTAGGGTTCTTCTGTAATTTTGCTCACATCATTAACTCAACAATTTTTTTTCTTGCATTCACTACAGTTTGTTTTGTATCTTGGGAATGAAAAAAAAAATCCTTCTTGCGTAAGACCAATTCTATCAATTTTGCTCTTTTTTTGGAAGAATAGCAAATGTTGATTGTCCCAGAGTAAAGATATGTAGGGATGGTAAAAATGCTTTGGGACCTGAGGCCAAAAATCCTATAGAGTTCCATAGAAAATCCTGCTGCTATTCTGTTAATTGGCATCAAAAACACAATCATAAATTAAATATCTGCTCGTTGTTTGAGGCATCTGACTCTCTTTCCCTAATGGTAAAGCTGGCCCACTCTTACATTTGTTCAACTTATTCCCAGTTTTATAAAAAAGCATAGCAGTTTTAAAAAATTATCCATTAACAGCATTTTTGCAGCAATAACTTTACACCAGCTAAAACCAAATCCCAACCACAGGTACTCAAACTGCAAAAAAACAATTTGTTCTAAGGGGAAATGCTGGTTACCATCTAAATATCTGGTTCCATACGCATATTCTGGGAAGATTCCTCTTAGGTACGTGATATAGGAGACAGCTATTGCCAGAAGCCTTTTCACTAGTACCAGCGACTGCTGCTCAGTTGTTATTTTGTTGGGAAATATTGCCGCACTCTAGAAATAAAGAAGAAAGCATGCATTAATTGTTTCTGTGAGCTTGTATTTTTGTGATTGCGCAATCTCATTTATGACATGAGCAACACAGTAATCATCATGCTGTCTGGGGGATGATGGGAGGTAAGGTCTGAGGCCTCTGGAATGCACTGGGGTTCAGAAATGTTAGAAGTCTGATATATAGAATTACAGCCTTAATAAATATTGCATTCATTTTAATCTATAACTAGAACTTCATAGCACCTTGCTTGCTTTAATTTTAATAGTGTCCACCTACTATTTCTATAAAATGCTCATTTCTCTCCTTAGCGCTGATCCTTAGTTTTTAAAAAAATGCACTCAGATAAATAAAATATAGAAGGATTATTTGGCAATCTTGCAGACACATGTTGTTATATATATTTTTTTACTGATTCTGAAGTCCAAAATAAAGTAAAATATATGGACCCATACCAAAGAATTCCGTTGCTTCTGGGCTGTTGCCATGCTCTCAGTTCTTCCTTGCTATCTCCTTTAACTGTTAATACAATTATTTTGTCAATATATATACAGTATGCTAGTTTGGTTACAAAGTAAGACATTACTTTCTGAGGCTGATTTATAATAATGTAACATTTATTTAAAAGTTAAACATACATCATCCAGTATGTAGATAATACACATACAGCATTTGCAGACTTTTGGGTGTGTGTTTTTTTATCTTTGTTTCCTGTTGTTGCTTCAGATCCTGCACTAGTGAACTAGTGAAAAATTAAACTGAGATGTTATGATTAGACACATATCTTGCCTAGCTCAATATTTGTACAACATTGGACTAGAAACATTTTATGGCCCAAATGAAGGCCATGTTTTTAACCATTTCTTTCTGAATCCCCATGTGTTCAAAATCATATTTCAAAACAGGGTAAAGGGGAAAAAAACATTCTTCAAATGAGTTGCTTTTCAAAATTATTTGCCCAGGGAGGGAGAAGGTGTCTGTGGAAAAAATCTCTAATATGAGAATGGTCAAGGATGCAAAACAGGAACATTTATTTTGGAGTCCACCCCCCCCCCCAATATCTTCCAAACACCGTAACTGCTGCTCATGGTGACTGGGGGATTATGGAAGTTGTAGTCCATAAAGATGACTTTTCCAAGGTCTGGTGAAAGCCGGATTCAGAGACTTAACCCAGATCTTTGACGAGAATCCCTTATTTTAATAAAATAAAACCAGCCACAAGGTCCTCAGGCAACAGGGCTGATGATCAACCCTTTCCCCCTTCTCCTACAGTCAATATTATTATTTTGACCAAAAATTGTCTTCCATGAGTGCTGCTTTCTCCTTATAAGAGCCAAATGTTTGTCTCTGCTTGGTAAGAGGGAGTGAATTTGATCTATAAGAGGATCGAATATGCCATTTCCCCATCCTAGCCTAACCTGTGCACATGACATGCATAGCCACACAAGTCACCTGGCAAGTTGGCAACCAAGAATCTGGTTGCCAACTTTCCAGGTGGGAAAAGGAAGATAAGCATGGAGAGGAAAGGATTGAAAAGAAGCACCAAAAGCAGTAGTGGCAAACTTAAGGGACATTTGGACACAGAAACGGTCCCTTGGTCTTCTTACCATATACATATTTTTGTTTATTTTTATATGTTAATGATTAGGATGCTACTTTTTATTTTTTGTGTTTTATCATTTACATTGAGTATTTTACTATTTTATGCCCTGGTGACCCTTGTGCACTGTTTTCTGGGTCACTTTGTGAAAAAATAATGTCATGTAAATGGAAAAAAACTTAAAGGAGAGGGGGGGACACCCTTTCCTCCTTCATAACCCTCATATTTCAAACGAGGAGGCAGAGCTTTCCAGAAAAAGAGGGCAGCCCGAAAGAAAAGCGCTTGGTCCCTCAAGAGAGAGAGCCATTGTTTTGTTTTGTTTGCTCCCACAGAAACAGCACAAGCGCTGCCTCTCTGAAAAAAAGACCTTTAAAAACCCAAACAAACGCGTGTCATCCCGTGTGCTTTTTCACACAGTCTTGTCTTTTATCTCATCATCGTCGTTATTAATTTTAAAACGTAAAGCCTGACAAGACACGAAATTCACCTCAGAAGAACGATTCCCTCACCACCACCCCCGATAAAACCCCGTTCCTCCGTTTTCCCGCCTTTCCCCCTCTTTCCTTCAGGCGACGCTGTCTAACGGTCGTTCCCTCTTTTCCCGCCTTTTTTGCTCCCTGAGGTGGTCTGAATGCGGGCTCATCTCCTTTCCTGCCTGATAGCGATTTTTCACGGGATTATTCAGATATTTATTTATCACACAACTCTCTTTCAGCCCATTAAACTACTAAGGATCTATTTTCATCCTGCCCCCAGGATTTCATTAGTATCATTCAGAAAATGCTTTTTAATTTATTTAAAAAAAACCAAGCCCCCTATTTTTTAAAAAAGCAAAGTGTTCTGCTTATATACCGCCCCATACCACTTCATGTAGTCTCTGGATGGTTTACAGTTTTAATTACAGTATGCAGGGTACACTTTGCCCCCCCCCCCAGCAAGCTAGGTACTCATTTAATGGATCTTTTTTTTTTTTAAGGAAAGGAAATATATTTCCATGTAAGCTTTCATAGGTCTTTTTGGCCCACTTCCTTGCGTTGGAAAAATAGAGATGAACACCATAAAAAAACTGAAGGATGTAAGTGTGAAAATACTTTGACACCTTTTACTCTGTATGTAGTGAGTTGAGAGGTTCTTGTGGACATTCTGTAGTCCAAACAGTCTTGGCACATTCTGAGAGAATACTGGGAGTTGTAGTCCAAAATAAGAACTCTTCTCCCACTGCTGCCTATTTTGGGCCATTCTCTTTCTCACCTCCAACCATTCTGTGCTTTGTTTATATAAAGGCCCGACCGGCAGAAATTCGCCTGGTAAATCTTTTCTAGGTTTCATAAAGCAAACTGAGCCCTCTAACCCCATTTCCCCACGAAACACACACACACACACACCCAATATCCATGGACTCGACACCTAAGAAATAATTCCTGGCAAATCCATCTTTTGCCATGTTATTACCTATTGGTACTGCTCTGAGGAAGAGGGCTTTGCCCCCGAAATATTAGCAATGTTTTGTTATTTTTATAGTAGCCTAAAGGTATCACCTGATCCACTTTTGTACTATATTTGTCTTTTGTGATGGCTACACGGCTCCTCAAATTGTTTTGCTAATATCTTTGGAAGGTATTCCCTCCCTATGTACAAATTCCATCAAATTCATCACATCACTGTTTTCTTCATTATTAATTTTTTACATTTTTTGAAAAGACACAATCAACCACCCAATATAAATGAATTTATTTCACAGTTCCATAACTGTAAACGTCAGAGATAGTTGTATGCAGACTTCCACTCCTTCCCTTCTTCCAAGAGCCTTCGAGGTGGCAAGAGTGATAATACTCAGCAATTACATAAAGCTTCAGTTGTTCAAAGCTGAACTTACAGAAGACATTACATTATTAACTGATTAATCCTCACAGCACCCATGGGAAGATGAGCAAAGACCAAGCTAAAGCAGGATAAACCATCATTTGGGCTGCTTTTTCTCTGATCTACACAACTTTTAGCTGACAGAAAGATCTTGCCCTCGGAGACCAATCATTCTTCTTAAACAGAGTAGTTTGATTTCAGGGGGAAAGCCTAAGATTAGTTGCCTTCATGGGCTATTTCTCCAATGAAGAGGAGGAAAAATCCGTTTTGAACTGGAAATTCACTCTATATTAGTGGATAAGAGCATTGGCTAGCAATGCCACAACGATTGCCATGGTTTCTTGCAATCTTAATGTAACCTTGGTCGCCAAAATATATGCCCCAGCTGTGGAAATAATGAAGAAAATGTTAGGGTGATAATAAGTACTGTATATGCATTATGAGCAGAAAGTCCTCCCTGCAGGGCTTAAAACAGGTTCAGCAATTAAATAAGGTTGCTTCCAGACCAGGTTTTTGTCATTGCAATTGCCTGGTCTCCTTTAAAAAGTGTTCCTGAGATGGGCTTCTTCTACTTGCAGCAGTCCTATATCTTCCACCTCTAATATTTTGTGTTTTCTGTGCACAAACAATAAATAAAGGAGGAAAAACACAATATGCTTGCATGCTATTTTGACAATGGGTTGTCAACATGGGTTGACAACTAGTCCCCCCCCCCATTTCTTTAGGTGGATGGTATAATTTAGTAGGTTGTGTTGGGAGCCATCTCTCTTGGAAGCAAAAGACAATGTTCTTACTATAATGGATTTAATGTAATCATTCTCACATAACAGAAAAAGCCTGCAACTCCTGTACTTTTACATATTCAATCTTGGGCAAGAAAAGGTTAAACAATATAAATAATAGAAATTAATAAATATATAGCTCCATAAAAATGTAGCAATAATAGGTATGTACAGAATTAGGAATGGAGGGATACAGGATTATGCTGTGTACTGAGTCACACCATTGATGCAACCAGAAAGTTTTGCTACAACATGTAGCTAACATACCGATTCTCTGTAACTTGCACCATAGGTCAGAAAAAATTACTGTATAATTTTTATAGCCTCCCAGTTCAAGATAAGCCAATTAAAACTTTCCTAAGACAAGTCCTATCAGTTATCCCAGGTCATGGTATGCTTTACCCTCTCTCTGTCTATATACAAGTTGAGGCATAAAACCCACGTATTTCTGAATGGATATCATGGGCATTGATGTATATTTTGGCCTGGTGGATTGAATAAAATCTTACCTGTTCTTCACAAGCCAGTACTCTATCCCATTCTCTATCCCATATCCAACTACAATGACTCCATGATTTATATGCTCAGAAGAGCACTTTGGATCATCATACACCCCTAAATGAAAAATGTGTTAGAATTACTTTTCAGGTTTCATGAGAACATGGCACATGAATGAACCAAAAGCAAATTTGGAAATACTTTTATTTAAAAACAGAGAGAGAAAGAGAGAGAGAGAGATTAGACATCTCTGTTTGGAATTTAAAATCGTTAATGGCTCTAGAGAAGTTCAATGTATGGCATACTAAGGAATAACCATGTACAGTACATTCCATAATTTCTTAAAAGAAAACTGCTCCTTCAACTCAACTTGGAAACTTTTCCAGAGATTTCAGGAGCTTGTTATTGTGAAAAACTCCCCAAATAATACTAGGATTTAGGATAAGTGAAGGCTGATTAGCATTTGCTGGAATGTTTTCTGTTCTTTTTGCAACATCAATGCTATCTGAAACAACTTGCCTTTCTTAAAAAGAAAGAATGATGGTTGGCCTGCATCTATGCCAACTGATATGGGACCGACATTGGCTACAGCATCCATCAGGGAAGCTTCATCTCCAGACGGAAGCCGAATATATTTTGAGCAAGTAGCAGCCCGTTCAGCAGCATTGTATTTACAGTCTCCGGCCTGGAAAAAGCCAAAAGAGAATAAAATGGGTATTATATATATGCAATACTCTTGGAAATAAGCTCCATTGGTTTAAAAAAATCAAAAACAAGCTGTGTCTTTCATCTTTACTTTATGCAGTAACATTGCTATAATTTTAGGATACCATTGCTAGTATTCCTAATACAGTACTATCAGATACTCACATTTTATTTTAATGTTAGCCAAAAAATTCCCTACAGCAATTTGTGTGAGTGTCCAGCAGGACTTACTACCAGTAAAACATGTACAAAACCACAACCAAAAGATGTTAGCGGATCATCTGACTAAATGTTGCAGTTCTAGTTGTGACTATTCTGCTCCATAGTGAACAATCATGAAGGATACAAACATTTTTCTCTTCAGTATGTGAAACTGAAGATACTGTGAATGATACACACCTGAGCTTTGTATGGGTAGGAAGCATCTGACTCAATGCCGTTATTATCTATGATGTACTGAAAGGCGGCAGTCATGTAACCTCCATTACACCCATAGTTTCCATACACGGAGGAGCAGTCAACCAGGTTCTGTGGACTGAGAGACACCAGTTGTCCTGTTTTGAGTTTCAACTGGCCTTCCAAGGCACCGACAGCACTGAAGGCCCAGCAGGCACCACATGAACCCTGAAATATAAAGGAGGTTAAATAATAACATATGTTCCTATGAAGAAAATACCCCCAAAATATACTCTTTCTCCACCTCTTACCTGGTTTTTAACATTTGTAACACATCCTTTCTCCCTCCAGTCTACAGTATCAGGGACTTTCGCCCCTAGATTTCGCCTGTAAAATGTTGAATTTTGTTTCTGTGAGGTAGGAATTCGTAGTCCAGTCAACAAAGCAGTCACCTCCTCACTGGTCTACATAAAGGAGATGGACACAATTAGTATGTAATCTTTTTAGCCTCCTAACCTGTGTATTGCAGTGGAATGGGGTGCCACTAATAATTTAGGGAAGCTTTGCCAATAATATAAACTTGAAAGCAGGTTGAAAAGTATTTTATGGGTGTGACCTTTTTTCCCAAACATAGTACAATTTAAAAAATCCAGTTCTGTTATATCATCTCCTGTCACCAGCTTATTTATTCAGGACAGCAATATCTTACAGGCATCAGACAGTAAATATTTGTATTAACTAACCATATCTCCCAAATGATTCATGCCCAGCTCATACGAATGCAGCCCCAATGACTGTTCGAGGTTGTGCAACATGATGAACTGTAGATTCTTTTCCCAAATCATGCGACGGCGCCCTTCCTCTTCCTGAAAATGAATGCAGAAATTTAGATTGCATAGTGCAGAACACATTGGGGATGGAAGGAAATGTGTTTTATATGTGCATTTCCATTGTTTGATAAAATGCTGGGCAGAATTATGTTGGGATAATGGAGGACCTTGCATATAGCAATATTTCTATACTCAAAACTGAACACCCAATGTAGTTCTACTGGATAGTAATGACCTCACTTTGAACTTCCATTTTGTCATGAATACTCACAGAGATGATGGGTGGGGAGTCAAAGTGGTAAAACTACTCCTCAAATGTATCTGTGAAGATTCTCAGTCATCCAGGTAAGTTTATCTGGAAGTTGAGTTATGGCAACTGGACTTCTTTACTTGAGAGATTGAAACGTTTCGCTGACAAAGCTGTTTGGATGAGCAGCGAAATGTTTGATTCTCTCAAGAAAATATGTCCAGTTGCCATGACTCAACATCCAGAGAAACAGTCCATAAATAGTTCACTTACCTTGAAAGCTCTCTTAGGAGAGCTATAAGTCAGTTTCAATTAGACACCCTGTAATGTAACAGAGCGCAGTGTTCATACCTCTTTGTGGTATTCCTTGCCATATTTTCCCTTCCAAAGCTCCCAGTGTCTGTCTAGCGTGGAGTCCTTCTGCCAGTGTCCAGTTGCCACAGTGATGCATGCCAGGAAAAACCAAACCCGCAGTTCCATCCTGAGAAGACAAGCATGGATACCCACAAAGGATGTGATTGTGGACTAACAATAACACTCCAGGTACTGGTATTGGTTTGCTCCCCAACAGGAAGGAGCCTCCAACAATATCAGAGGGGCAGTCAAGAAGAGGCTACATTCTGATCTTAAAGAGCTTTTGATATCTTCCTCCACTCCTTAAAAGATAAAGGATATTGTACTTCCTGCCTTCAAATGCTGGGAGCCAGCCCTACTGCCCATACAGTTATGCACCATACAATTACACAGAAAAGGAGTTGGAAGTTTCCTGGGATTTCCTGTTTGGTAGCTGCTCGCCAGCAGACTTGGATTTTGTGCTGAATATGTGAAATGACTCAAAGAGATGCAATTAAACCCCTCTGAATTAAAAGTTCTTCTAACTGAGCTTAGGCATTGTTTTGAGATACACATTCCTACAAGAAATAGACAATACTGTATTTTTCTTTATGAAGCCAAAAAGCACTACTTCTTGTTTTTCAAGACTCAGAGAAGAGATGGTGTCTGTTCTTACCTCATTCAGCTAGCAATTCTTGCAGGCAGCTGTCCAAAATCTGAATTTCTTGAAGGTGCAGGGAACTCTCTCCAGTCCGAAGGCTCCTGATTTAATGAAATTCACCCCTTGGACTCCTCAACACAGCTATAGCCTCATGCTGATGGCAAAAGATAACTTTCAATTTCTCACCCTGTCACATGAGCCTCTCCTTCAACAAGGAAGTGGGCTGTGATTTTCGCTTTCATTGCAACTGTGGCTGATTGGAGTGCGTGGTACAAAATGTTGACTGGTTTGTCACATTTTTGGCCTTGTCAGTGGAGGTTATGAAATGCTTTCGCCAGGGCAATACATTAGCCATACGTTATGCCTGGCCACCAGCCCCTTTTCTGGTGAGTGTTCACGTAATTCTGAAATCCCAGAAGAAATTTGTATGACCTTATTTGGAGATCTTTTAAAAAAATGTTAATCATGCTGTCCAAAAGTAAAATCAAACTCCAGGATGTGAGCACAGTTTGGGGTGCAGCTTATGAGTTTACCTACTGCACCACAAGGAAACACTTTTACTGGGCTGCCAGTATAAGGACCATCAGGCTGAACACACTTGGAAGATAAAGAAGAGTTTACGGTTCTTTCCAGCCATCCTTGGAACCATTTAGTGATACCATAATGTGGTTTAATTTCTGGCCTGCTTTAGCCTAGTGCACTTCGTACATTTAATCTGCATCTTAACCAATGATGGTTAAGATTACGTTAACGTTACTTGGTGCTTCTCAGACCAACATGGGGGAAGTTTGCTGAATGCTTCCAAGCACTTCACCCACAGGGATAGAAATGAGCAATGGATTCTGAATTCCTTTAGCTGCACTGCTATCACATCAAGGCAGCTCTCTTACCTTGAAAACTCCATTCTAGAACTTAAGAAACTGCAGCTCCCTTGACTATAATAACATTCGCCAAGGGTGAATTTTGACATTTTCTTCACTGAAAATATTGTAACATAATTAAATCCTGCTTCTCCCACCCTTTCTTCCTCTTTTGTATTTGTAGGTGGCCTATAAAGGCACCGTCCAACTTTGCTTTTTTAAAAAATCTTACATGGATATCTGGATGGGTTGAATGTAGGTAGTAGAAATTGTGTTGTTTTGGTCTGGATGTTCATCTGCATTACAAAATCACCAGCATCTTGGCAGTCAGGCAGCTCTGGTTCCGTACTACAGATTACCTGACCACTGACACACACAGGGGATGTCTCGGATGTAGCATTTGTTTTGCCTTAAGGACCGTGTTTCACACTGATCTTATCATAAGTTTATTGGACATTAAAATGATCTCTTACTTCACTTTATCTCCATCGTACTCCAAAGGGGTGTAGCCACCTCCCCCCCCCAAAAAAAATTTCCTAGCTCTGTAACTACAAACAATTATTTTAAAAGATGCCTAGTAGCCACGCTTCCCAGGAGCTGTAATTTCAAAAGTTACAGCTCCTGGGACGGGGTGAAACGACCCACGAAATATAAGCTGGTTTAAAATGAGCAAATCCAGCTACGTATTTCAGCAAAGCTACCACCTGCAAGAGACTTCCAGGTGGCTGGGATGAAGGAACTATAAGAAGCTTTCGATTAATGCCTCAGAAAGTTTCTTCTTAGACAGGCATATGTGCACATGAGTCTAAATAGAGGGGTTAATTTTGGGTTGAAGACAGATGGGTTGAAGCCATCCAGTAACCACCAGAAAGAAGAACCAAAATTAAGAGCTAGTTTAGCAAAAAGGCAGTCCTTCTCAGTACTCATTACAAAATCAGAGGCAAGAGTGTCCTGGCTTTGAACCCAGAGAACTGCATATCAGCATAGTTTTGAATCCTTGCATATTCTGAGAGGAGATAAAAACATCTTTCTTAACTTTCTCAACATTATGCATTTGAAATATATATGTCTCTATTGTTCCCTGTTACATTTCATGTAAAGCAAAAAGCTCAAAAATCTTCTAACATTTCTCTAGAGAAATAGGTTTGATTGACTTGATCATTTTAATGTGTATTTTAGAAAGGCTCCTGTTAAACACACACACACACACACACACACCTGCCCCCAAAGCTCAGTTGCTTTCATTTCTGTCAGCTGCAATATATTTGAATACACCCTAAAACTGGCTGTCTCCACCTCTTCCTCTTTTGGTTCAGATACACCTGCAGGACTAGAAAATATTCTTTGAACATGGCTTTCATGTGTGTGTGTGTGTGTGATATGCAAAGCAACTTAATGAAACTTGGCAGCTGAGATGGAGCAATCTGATCCTTCATTCCCCACCCCCTACCCCTTGTTCCTTTTCTCAAGTTACAGACCCAAAAGACACCAATGTCCTTAAATATTTTCCTCTTGGTTCAAGAAAAACAGATAAGGCTCTTTCATTAGACAAATGCTGTTGGCTGATTTGTGTTGTCATGAAAGAGCAGCAAATATAATGTGTTATTACTCTGTTTTCATGTACAGAGATGAGGAATGATCCTTAAATAATTATCTGTCTGTTGTGCCAAAGTAGCTTAATTTAAGAGGTGTCATCACTTGCTACTGTGCCCCAGGAGTCAAAATATCGTAGGCAGTTCCCAACAAGAAGGGTGCATTAATCTCCCTTGCATTTTCAGTGTCATGACTGATTCCTATGCTATAAAATTGGTTTTTGTTTGTTTGTTTGTTTTTGTACTTTCTTTTGGCCCTGTACATTAAAAAGCCTAGTCTTTCCAAAATTCCCAAGCTTTAGTTTTGTTTATTTTGTTTTTGTCTTTTTGTTTTTGTAAAAAAAAAAAGGAAGAAAGGGGAAAGAGAAATACTGTACAGGATTTTGTGTAAAACAGAAAAGAAAGCCTTTTAATTTGCTGTCAGAACTGTGATGCAGAATATCTGCCATTCAAGTCCTTTATTAATGCTTGGTGATGTCAGCTCAGGAATCCAGCCATTTGCTGATACAAGGAGCCAGCCCTTTGGTCTGGCAGCACTGGGCAGTGGCTCACATCTTCGGGAAGCTGGCCAAGTTGGCGATCCCACAGGCATTGTTCATATTCCGAGCCATGAGGATATACCCTTTATCACCCCATTCTTCTCCCCAGCTGCAGGATGAAAGGAAATACAGAGAGGGAGAAAGAGAAGCTTTTAAGTAACATGCTTCAAGTTGGAAAACATTAATTGTTTCGAAATCCCATACACTAACAGTATTACAGTGAACCCTTGTATAACGAACAGCTCGCATAACATAAAATTTGTACAACATAAAAATTTCGGAGACAGGGGAAATTTGCTTAACATAATCGCCTATGGGGAAAATCCGTACAACATAAAAATGGGATTACTCCATTTTCAATGCATTCCTATGGGGATTTGTATAAAGAAAATTTGCTTAACATAATTTCATTTGGAACGAATTAATTCCTTTATACAAGGTACCACTGTACTTTGTTTTACTTCAACTGCATTTGTGGCTTAATTGCTGGTGGGCTCAGATTGAAACACTGTTTCTTATCTCCAAAGCAGAGATTAGAAGTCATGAGTTACAAGTAACAGGTGCCTGCAACCAGTTACTTTTTTAAAAAAAATGAGAAGGCAATTATGTTATATTTGAGAAGTAAGGAGTCAAAATGTAGTGACTTGGGTGGTATAATGTTTTAGGTACTTTTAGAAGTAACTTTTAAAATGGGATTATTCAAGTTTTATACCATTACCAATTCCAAGTTCTTTAAAAAGCAATGAAAAGGAATGGCCAAACAAGAAAATCATTTGTTACTCTTTAAAATGTAACAAGAAAAACTTAACTTTTAAAAAACACAGTGAGTAATTCATAAGGCAATTTTCATTTAAAAAGTAATTTTCCATGCTCTGCATTAAAACCTTAACTTATCTGGAACCAAAATCCCTGAAGGACAGACATTGCTCATGTGTATTATGCACTCAGGTCAAGCTATCATACAGTAGTCATATTGTGTTTATCGGGTGCTTGAAAACGTCAGTGCTTAAATATTTTTTAACAGCAAACTTTAGAAGCGCATGTGTCCCACAAATCACAAGAGGGGCTATCACTGGAAAGCCACTGAGCTTTACCTGTTCTTGATGATCCAGTGCTTGGTGCCTTTCTGGGTCCCGTAACCCACGGCCAGGACAGCATGGTTGATGTTCTCAGCATCGCAGTTCTCATCATAATATACACCTGGGAAACGCAGAAACAGAACTGGCTTTAATTAAGTTATATTACCGCCTGGTAGCTCCGTGCTTCTCAAAACTTAAGACAAGCAGGCAGAGGCAGGGGCTGCCACCAACTCAAGTCTGACTCCAGGGCCTCATAAGGGCTGGAAGCAAAGCACAGAAGGAGATATTTGCTTTTCTGCTGATTTTTAAAGGCCGCCATCTACGTCCAGCGTTGACCAGGCAAACTCAGCATTGGTCCCATGATCTAATTGGAGAGTCAGGGTGTTTAGTAACTCACCTCGGCTGTAGAACTGGAAGGAGGACAAGCTGGCATCGATGCCCACAGAGACTGGGCCTATCCGCGCCACCGCTCTCTTCAGGGCCCTCTCGTTGCCTTCAGGGATCTCTCGGTAACCGCGGCATTTGGCGGCCTTGCCGGTCGGGTTGTACATGCAGCTTTCATCCTACAAAACGGGGATATGGATGAGGATGCCCTGCAGAACGTGGCCGGCTGAGAAGCTGGTGCTCCCACTGACGGCTGAACAATAACCCCCTCTCCTCCCAGATGTTGCTTCATTCATTGAGAAACTTTGGGGTGCTGGATCTCAAGCCAATAAGAGAAAGTACCTTTTCACCCCGAGGATCACTGGTCTTTCGAACTCCCTGCCAGAAGAAGTGGTGACCGCGGTCAGCCTTGACAGCTTTAAGAAAGGATTCGACAAGTTCATGGAGAACAATGACTACCATTATGGTTGTCTAAGGACAACCCCTGGGTTGGAGAGAGAGGCAGGATATCTCTCAGTGCCATTTGCAGGGAATCATAAGCAGGGGAAGACATCTGCTTGGGAATACCCTGAAGCAAATGGTGAGCCACTGTGTGAGAGAGAATGCTGGACTGGATGAGCTGTGGTGGCCTCTTCCAGCAAGGCTGTTCTTGGGTTTTTATTATAAGCTCACCAGCAGGACATAAGGGCACATCTCTTTCTGTTCTTTCCCACACCTCGCTCCCATCTTCTCAATCCTTCTCTTGTAGGCTGCATCACCACGGTTTGTGCCAGAAAACTGTGTTGTATAACAAGGCCTTCTGTCATTTTACAGTGCCCAGAAGACTACAGCCTTTGGAAAATAATATCAAAGAAAGGCCTTCACTAAAGATAGCCTCCTATACTGTGGAATTCCCTTGAAGGAGGATAAAGCATGCCCATATTCTTGGTTTTTCTTAGCAGAGACGTAACCTGGTTTTTTGCTTTTGATCTGTTTAAATTGCTCTGCTTTGTGGATGGGCAGATTGATGGATTTCTAAATGCGTTTGGACTGCAACTCCCATCTTCCCTGACAATTTGCAGTGCTCACTACGGCTGAAGGAAATCACTAGTTGTCCATCTCTGTTTGACATCTTGTCTATTCTCCAGCTTTGGAAAAGTAGGAGGCACGCCAACTCAACAGTTGTGCATGGCACCTTACCTGGCCAATGTAAGGATAAGAGTCATCTGAGTCAATGCCTCGGTTCTCCTTCACGTACTCAAAGGCTTTGGTCATGTATCCGCCTCCACAGCCATCGTTGTCGGTGACACAGTCGACCAGGTTCTGCGGGCTGAGATTCAACAGCTTTCCGGTCTTTTTCTTGAGTTGCCCTTCCAAGGCTCCCACAGAGCTAAAAGCCCAGCAGGAACCACACTGGCCCTGTCAAACAGAGAGATGGTGCATCAGCGCTGATGAAGCTCTGTTCCTGCGTGTGTTGCTTTGACTGCAGTCATACCTCCATTTTCTCCGAAGTTTCCCTTTGGCAAACTGCGCATAAAAAGATCGCTTCCTAACTACGAAGAGAAGTAAATTCCGTTCCCGGCCAAACAGCAGTTTCAGCGAAGTTTCAATAACTACCGCCAGGGGCTGGATTTAGAAACTTCGCTCAAAAATGCTTACTTATTTGCTTCTGTAACCATGACAGGACACAGAAAAAACGCAGTAAAATCAGTTGTTCCCCTTTTTCGACAGCTTCCCGTGGAAAAATGCAAAGTAGAGACAGAACCAAAATAGGAAAATACGACGCAGAAGACAGGACACTAACTGCACATTAAAAACCATGTGACTGCCCCCCCAAAAAATAACCATTAAATTTATATACACAGAGAACGCTGGTGTGACCGCAGCCTCCTGAACCACAGCTAGATGCCCTTTCTCAGAAATGTTCAGGGCAGCAATTCAGAAAAATGCAAGGATGTGCTTTTGTGTTATCCACAGAGAAGGCAGCTATCTTCCTCTATCAATGCACCTTTTTTTTAGGATGATAAAGGAGGACGGTTACAGAATTTCCTACTCTACCAGTCCACTCCTGCTTGGAATTCTGGATGTCACTTCAGCTCTCTTATGGAGAGTGGGTTAGGACTTACATATAAGGTTGGTGCAAACTTGAAGCATGCTATCAGTATTCCTTCCTGAAAAAGCACACTTTGATCATCTCATACCTGGCTGCCAGTGAGTTATACCACATCAACAACCCCATAACCCCAAACGGCTTGGCAAAGGACAGAAGCTACTTGGGCTGAGTCTGAAGGTGCCACCCACTGGGCCGCTGAAACCATAACTAAGGAGGCATCACCTGGTTCTTGACGGGAGTGACGTAGCCTTTCTTCCTGTAATCCACAGCATCAGGTGCCCGCTCTTCCCAGTTCGGGATGTACAGGGTGTCATTATTGGGTCTACGCGATGGTGGAACTTTAAGCCCCGTCATCTTCTGCACAACCTCCTCGCTGGTCTGGAGAGTGGAACAAAAAGAAAGCAAGGGATGGATACGGATAGATGCAGGAGGATGCAGGAGGAAACAGAAGGTTTGGAAAATTACTTTTCTGGACTAAGAGGCCCATTCTCCCAGCAGACCTCAGCACCCAGACTGCTTTAGCCACTTTTGTATTCATTACATCAGTTCACAAAACAACACCACATGAATATGCTCCTTGGATTATTAACGTGTTACCCCCTACCTACCATGTCTCCCAGGGAGTTCATGGCCAGTTCAAAAGTGTGCCTTCCTAGAGAAAATTCCAGGTTATGGGTGTTGATGTATTTAAGGTTTTTCTCCCATATGAGTCTTCTGGAGACCTCGTCCATCTGTGAAAGAGATGCAAACAGCAGGTCAAGACACACAAGAAACAATAAAATGCTTCTGAAGGCATTATTGATTTGTTAAAGCACTAAGTTATTACCTCTTCCCCTAAAAATTGGATAAGGTTCTAGCCCTCAGTGTTTTGAATAAATTGTCCACTTAAACAGGAATAGAGACTGGTTTATATGAAACCAAGCCACCAGTTTCTCTTACTCTTTTGTCGTCTGCATGGAAGAGCAGAAACCTTTCCCATGTTTCTGGGACTGATCTTTCCCAGATTTCCCTGGAGGTGCCCCTAGGAACGGAAGCTGTGATAGTAGGGGATCTGCCCCTGAACTTCTGCCATTCCCCTCCCCGTATGGACCAGTCACCTGTTGCTCTAACTAGTTTAGCCTCGCTCTCTTTCCACAGGGCTGCCCAGCCACCACTGCTGTTTGTGTGTGTGTGTGTGTGTGTGTGTGTTGTGTCGTTACAGTCGTGACCGACTCTTCGTGACCCCATGTCCATGGAGTTTTTCTTGACAGGAATACTGGAGTGGCTTGCCAGTCCCTCCTCCAGGCGCCTACAGCACCTGGTATTCCCCGGTGGTCTCCCATCCAAGTACTAACCAGAGCCGACCCTGCTTAGCTTCCGAGATCAGGCGAGATCGGATGTGCTTAGGGCCTCTAAGTACCTTGCCATTATATTCCTTTTTGTGGGTTTTCTTCCAGAGCTCCCATTGAGAGTCCAACGTTTCGTCTGGGTAAGGGGTTGCCTTCGCAAGGGGCAGCAGCGCTGCTAGCAGGAGGGTGGCCCACCACATTCTGGAACGGCTGAAGAAAGAGGAACGAGGTGAGTAAAGCAAGGGTGTAGAAGGACTCTTGTGTTTTGCTGGTTAGAGCATGGGGCGGGGGGTATTCTTGTTATCATTATGTAATCCACTGCATCACACCTGTCCTTCAACAAAGGGACATGCAAGGGTTCCCACTTCCTCACAATCCTGGGAGGACAGACTGTGTGTGTGTGTGTTGTGTCGTTACAGTCGTGATCGACTCTACGTGACCCCATGTCCATGGAGTTTTCTTGGCAGGAGTACTGGAGTGGTTTGCCAGTTCTTACTCCAGGCACCTACAGCAGCTGGTATTCCCTGGTGGTCACCCATCAAAGTACTAACGAGAGCCGACCTTGCTTAGCTTCCGAAATCAGGTGAGATCGGATGTGCTTAGGGCATCTAGGCAGCTTGGGGAGGAGAGACTGTCTAGCTCAAAAGATTGATAATTCAGAAGGTAGGGGAGGGGACGAGTAAGGAAGTATTCCTGAATGAAAGCTATTTCTTTTCTAAAGTGTGGAAGAGGGATGTGGGTCTAATTCAAGTGAAACTTTTGAGGTAGAAAAGAAAGAAATCTAAGCCACGCGAGTTCAAGCAACCCAAGGATCCTGCAATCTAGCTCTCCTAAATCCTGCTGGGGAAAACCAAAACATACAAAGTATTTCTTGCTACATCTCCCAGAGCCCACAAAGCAGAACCATATGTCATCCTGCAGCTGCTTCCGACCAGGCATAATAGTTTCCTGCAAAATACCAATCTAGATAGCTAGCAAGACAATGTTCTCCCCCTCCTTTAGAAACTGAACATACAGATTTGTAGACATGAATGAGCAGAGCATCCACCATTGCTGTTCAGTGGACTTCTCTGCTTGTACTGAAGCTCGTGAGCAGGGGGTTGCTGTCTCTGTGTTCTAGCTGGACCCTGGGAATATTTATTTCTTTTTACAAATTACAATGCCCAGGAGGCAATACGTTGCTTGGGGAACTCCTCTGATTTGTACGAGTAATTTAAAGAAAGGATGCTTCCAAAGCTATCGTGCCAGCCAACACATCACACACCCCTGTCCACTGCTGCGGATGTGGATTGGAGATTAATCACAATCACTTACAGGATAGCATAAAGCGGCTATTTAAGACCGCTCCTTAAATCTCTCATAGCTGTACCTTCCTGGCCTCTGGGGAGCCTGGTGGCCTTTTCAGCTGCTCTTTGCCCACAAGCTGAGGAGCTGGGCAACACTCAAAGCCCATTCCCACAACTGGTGATGACTGTGCCTACTTTACTCACGTGCAGGGATCCCAAGCACAACGGTGGCCATTGGCCTTCTCATGCACGGGAAGCAATTCCACTGGACCCAGAAGCAAACTTTTCACCCTCAAAAAGAAGCATTTCCCAACCCGGTACAAGAAGAAGAAAAGAGCCATACTTCACGAGAGTTGTTTCCCCGTTTTGCTCCTCTGGCCCAACGTGCCAAGCCCTCTTATATTCGAGAGAAGCAGCCAACCCCGTTACTCACCTGAGTCCAAAGAGCAACAACAACAACAACAAACAGTGGTCAATCTGAAGAGGACGGATCCACAGGGCAGAAGCCTGCACAACTTATGCCACCGATTGGGGCAAAGCCCTGCTGGCCGTTCGTTTTTATGCGGTGCTGGTTTTAAGGAAGTCTCTGGCAGGCGATGGAAAATCTGGGCTGTTTCGTCTCAGGCAAACTTTGCTCAGATGCGCAGCCCGACCAATGCTAGGAGCAAAAGAGAGAGCGCGCAGTGGTGACGGGTCGGAAGGCGGGAAGTAGGGTGGAGGGGAGACAGAACAGGCAGAGGAGGAGGAGGAGGAGGAGGAGAGCTGCATGGAGGAGAACCAACATCCCTCACATGATCCCATGAGCAAAACCCGCATGAAGTTTTCCAGCTGGAGGCAACGGAAGCTTTCAGCACTGAACAGGAAAGAGCTTGGGGGAAAAAAAAATCAGATCTTTATTTTGCTCGTGTGCCTGAAAGCAAACTCCATGAAGATTATTACCAGCAATAAGTGTTCCTTAATAAAGTGTTGCCCTCAGTGCTAGTTGTTTTACAAACCTGAAGGATTTCGCTCATTAGCATTTGCAAAATAGAGGCCTTTTACATAAAAAACTCCCAGAATTCCAAATTCTGGCTGTCCCTGCAGGCACAAGAGACCGACTGACCAATACGCTCTATGTGTTAGTTCATTCCAGCCAGGTTGGCCCGTGGTCATGAATTATGGGAACTGCTGTCAGAACCCACAGAAGGACATTGATTCACTTCCCCCTGGTGCCATGTTGCGAAAGCATCACTGTGTTTATGTGGGGTGCCGAATCTTGCAGGGCTCTTGTGCAATTCAGGAAGATTTGATAGAAACGAAAATGGGAAAAGAGGAAAGCAGAACAGTGATCTGGGCTAATCTGAGGCCCACAACATGTCCCTTTTGGCTCTCTCTTTTGTAGCCATGTTCCTACCAAAAGCAGCACACAGAACAGACATAAAGTCATCCTGGTTTCTTCAACTTAGGCCTTATTTCTCACCAGCCAGACTTATTTCTGAGACAGGGGTGGATAAGGAATGCCCATCCAGATATGCCTGGAAGATTCCCATGATTCTTCAGCTGTGGCTATGCTGGCTAGGAACACCGGGAGTTGCAGAGCATTGATCCATGGAGAGCTGTGTTTTTTGAACTGAGCCCTGGCCACGTGGTGGGTTTTAAACTTGCTGTTCCTGCCTCCCACCTTGCACCCGTTTCATAATTCTAAATTATTCTGCTCGTGCTGCTCAAAGCTGTAAAGAACAACATCTCAAGACTATTTCTCCTATTTACTGTGAATGCAGATCTTGGGACAGATCAAAACCTGTTCTCGCCAACCCACCTTTTGGATTAGATTGGCTTTATCTTGCGAGACCTAGAACGGGTCTAGAAAATTGCCATGGGCAGCTGGCCTTGAGGTCATCTTCACATGCTCATGGATTTTCTTCACAATCTGATGGTGCTGTGGGTGAATAATGGGGATTTCCAGATAGGACAGTGCATCCACATGACAAAGGAACCAACAGTCACAGCCACTGGCATGAGACATTGGAAGCAAGCAACCAAATCTGGGAAGAGTCATCTCCTGATGAAGTTTAACTGGAATGACATTTCACTCCGTTTCCCTGGCTTTTACAGTCTTTTGACCTGTGGAGTCATGATACAAAGATTTTGTGACTACCGTGTTTCCCCGAAAATAAGACACTGTCTTATATTTATATTTTCTCAAGAAGACACACTAGGGCTTATTTTCAGGGGATGTCTTACTTTATTAAGTATAATATGCTTGAATGTCAGCCCTGGACACAACCCTAGCCACGACCATCACTAGGTCTTATTATCAGGGTAGGGCTTATATTTAACAAATGCATAGACATCCTGCTAGGGCTTATTTTTTGGGGAGGTCTCATTTTCAGGGAAACAGGGTAGCACTTGCTTAATGTGTATATTTCGGGAGCCATTGCATATGCGCTACATGCAGAAGAAACAGAATACTTGGACTATGAGTGTAACAGAAAGTTTCACAAGGGACTGACGAGGCATGGATTCAAACAGACTGGAAACCTGTCGGATGATCTTGGCTCAGCCACCATCTTTCAGCTTGCCTTACTCAGAAAGATCTTGCTGTGTGATGATTAAAATGAAGAAGAGGATCAAGCCAGCAGTATTAAGCTCTGCTTCTACCTAAGAGTATGTCTGGCCCTTGGCGTCACAAAACCCTCTGTGATCAACCCTGGCTATCGATTAAACTTTACAGAAGGACAAAAATTAAAGATTACAGGATGGGAGTGCCTGCCACAGGGTACAATATAGCTAAGGGGATTTGGAGAATCAAGTAGCGGTACGGCGTCCTGAAGGAAATAAACATACATGAAGTGAGAGCATGTGACTTTAGTCACGAGGTCTTATTAAGTTCAGAGTAAAGAATGTGCTAGAGAAGTGATTTCTCTCTCTCCCCCCCCACCACCACCCAGAAAACCACAATTCCTGCACACTGGAGAGAAAGAAAACGCTAGTGGTTCGACTGTCAGATTCCATCCAGGCTCTTTTCAGACGGCACTGATTTGTTTACATGTGGAAATCTTTACCAGCAATGTGTTCTAGATGGTGAATCGGTGCCTTTGCGGATTCTTTTAAGGCAGAGGCTATGGGCTCACGTGAAATGAAAATATATTTTCTGTTGAGTCAGGCAGCAAGAAATCATTCATCATGAAAAGTCCCATGGAGAGACCTATTTATATATATATATATTATTTATGTGCTGGGGAATGCTAACAAGGGTTTGTTTTCCATGGCAGGACTCTTGCTTAAGTTCAGTTGTTGGTGCTGAGTCTAACTGGATCCTTCTTGTAACGTCCTCATGTGGGCCCCCTCCAAAAAAAACCTGACCCAGATGGCTAGGAAACCTCTCGATACCTTGTCTTTTATTTAAAAGCTTTATCTCTTGCCTGACCATCTGTTTTGCTGGGGTAGTAGGCCCAGGTGCCTTGTCAGCTGAGGAAGGGAAAAAAAAAACCCGGAAGCAGCTGAAAATGTATGTCTGAGCAGTAAATGAGGATGGTGAATGATAAAGGAAGTGGAACAACTGACACCTTGGCTGCAAAAGCTGCAGGCTGTGAGCATATCTTCCATGGCTCACAGGCACAAGACAGGCAGAAGGAAACAGTCAGCTCTTCGGCGTGCTTATATAGGATCTGCTTTGTGTTGCACCCCATTTCCACCGACCAGAACCAGGTGTCAAAAGAAACAGGCATAAAACTGCAGAGCAAGATGGCTCTGCTCCATCTGTGTTTGCTTCCAATCCCTTTATTAACACACACCTCTTTCCACGCAAACACACTCGCAGGATCTTCCCATGTCTCTTCAAGGCTTCTTGGTTTCTGTTGCCTGATTTAGGATGGGAAAGCACTATTTCCCTCAACGCTGGACTCCTGGTTAGTGTCTTGTGTGGTGCTTGGAGTATTGAAGCTCTTGACTTCTCATCTCCTAGCATGCATTTACACCCGGAATTTCTTGCCAATAGATCAGATGCGATGCTGTTTGCAAAGGGTGTGAGAAAAACAAATTGTGTGTGCCCCTTTTGGGTTTAACAGATATATTTTACTGTGAACTTGCATCTAAGGGAGTGGTACACAGTCTTGGAAATATCACACTGTCAGCAAACTGCCGGCATTAAAGGCTCCACAGGCGTCTTGCGTGTAATGCTAAAAACAGGCAAAGGAACCCATCTTTTTTGAAACTTGCTTAAAGGGAAGCAAGGAAAAACAACAAACCAAAGGAGCCACTGAAACGATTGCACCACCAGGAGGCAACATCCAGCAACAAGGTGGGGGGGAGCCAACCAGTCATGAAACATAAAAAATGGAAATGCTACTGGTAGGGGGAAATAAATCTAATTATGAAGACATCTGGTCTCTTCCTGCCCTTGACACATGGGAAAGCTTCAAAAGAAGAAGAAGAAAAAACTAACCTCCAACCTGGGCTTTGCAAAAATCAAAAAGCAGGCCTTTAAAAGGACCACTAAGTGCTACTTACCTGGCAGGAGCATCCTCTGTACTGTAACCAGGGTCTGTTTTTCATCTCTGTAGGTTTCCTTCCCCCTTCCAACAAGGGGGTGGGGGCTCTTCTGAGATTGTTCTGACTGCTGTTAAGCCTTCCTTAGAGGAGAAGTTCACCAAGGGCTGGCAGCCATGGGTTTCTTCTGCTGCCAGGGCTATCAAAACCAACTTGGGAGCTGCTGGGATGGCCTCGGACAAGTCTTATTCATCCTCAAGAATCTGACAAGAGGAACGCTGTATGTGTGGGACTACAACTCCCAGAATTCCTCCCCATCTATTTTCCCCCCTCCAGGCTGTGCTTTCCAAAAAAAGCCAACATCTTGGGCTTCAATCCAACTGCGGAGCTCAACAAGGGCAGACCGACTGGACTGACGGATGACTAGTAAATCAACAGCTTGAGTCCATGGGTCTGTGCCAGCTGGCATCCCCCTTGGATGGATGTTGTGAAATAGTTTTCCATCCAAAACAAAAACCAAATTTAGCAACTCTGAGACACTTTTATCCTTAAGGAGTTTAAAAAAAACCAGGAAAGGTCCTCTTTTTTCCTGTACACTCCAAGCTCAGCCTGCAGAAGTGACTTGGTTGGACGATAACTTCCAGAATTCCTTCCCAGTATGGTTAATGGCCAGACTGACCACAAGAGGCTGTTCTGGGACCCCTGGTTCTCTTTCACCTCTGTGGGTCTTTGGATGTATGGTTTTTCTGTTAAGATTCCACTCTGGTTCTTCTTTAGACTTAAAGAGAACAAGTTCAAATTAGATTCAAGCCATTATTTATATTATTTTATTCAAAATGGGGCAGTTTGATATTTTGTATTACAATTACGGAGACTGCGATTTATACTGATTCTTCTATCATAAATGTTCTGATTTTGCACTGGTTTTTTAAAAGGAAGGTTTGCGGGTTGCCGTTCAGTCAATATGTTACAAACTGTTCAGGCCACAATTTCACAGCAAAATGGCCCAGAAATAAATATCGCCACCCTTTATCTGCAATTTCTCAAGGAAGACAACCGTGCGTTCCAGGAGGTTATCCCCATACCGCTCCAGTCTCCTTATGTGCGTCTCAACGGAAATCGGAAGGAACACGATTCTCACGGCCTCCTCCCCAACCCCTGAGAACTTAGTTGAACAAGAGGGTCTTTCAGCAAGGGTGCAGAAATGCCTTCTTACACCATATGCAAAATGAAAAAGAGCAACACCCACCACAGATGCTAGTCGATTGTTGGGGACAAAACCACCACGGTTGCATGTGCTTAGACGAGACAGAAGACAGCAGGCGAAGGAAAAAGGGATTGTGCACCGGTCTATTTTACATTGGATTGACAAACAGTAAGGAAACCCATGTGAGAACGCATCAAATACAAAAGCTTTGTGTCACTGATGCTTTTATGGCTTAAGAAGTGCCCACCCCCGGCACTTCACAAGGGAGGAGGAGGGGGGCTACCCTCCCCCACACACTTTAATCGCAGAGATTACAAACAGACAACGGCGTCCTGATGAAACCAGCCTCAGGCAAAAGCAGGCTTGAGATGGAGAACGTTGAGGCAAGTCACCGCCGTTTGATTCTCATTTGATTTTTCCAACCCATAGAGGGCACGGTGAGGTGTCTCCGTTTCCTTTGGCCTGGCCCCTTTCTCTTTGCTGCGTCCGCCCCACCCTCATCCCAGAAGTTGCCAACACCTCTGTATTGTGGGTGGATGTGGTGCCCTCACCACCTTCAGATGCAGAGCGATACGGTGCCAGAACCACCAGGGAGTGGAAGGGGACCACCCTACAGAGCTGGAGTGCTCCTGTGTTTCATTAACACTGCTTGAGAGAGAGAGAGAGAGAGAGAGAGAGAGAGAGAGAGAGAGGTGCAAAACAGGACACGAGTGAGTGTGCGGCCACGACTTGATACCTGTGGCTAAGAGTGCCTAGACACCTCTGTGTTCAGCCACAACAGAAGTGACCTAAGGGTAAGCATCATTTGGTGACCAAACTCGGCTCCCTGTTCCCTGACATGTATAAACAAGAATACATTTGTAATATATTTTTATATATATATATATATATATATATAGTATGTATGTATAAAAGGTTATGGCATAGAAGTGTTTTTAAAAAACAACCACCTGCTGAACTTTTTAAAAATCCCTGATGATCGCACCCCTTAAGTCTCTCCACTTGCACCGGGCAGGGCGGGAGGAACACACTCACACACACACACACACACACACACACACACACACACACACACACACACACACACATTCCCGCACTTGTTTCAAATGCTGTCCAGCATGTCCAACGCCCTGTAAAACTTCCAACGTGGGTCAGTGGGTGGGTGGGGGCTAGGCAGCTATGGTGCAGAAGTGTCTGCCCACATGAGGAAGGAGCTGGCCTTCGTCTGCATCACTGGGCAATTTTGCTTCCCACCAGGAAGACGGCTTTGGCAGTCTCTGAACGGACTCCGAGAGAGAGAGAGAAAGAGAGAGAAAGAGAAGGAAGGAAGGAAGAGACCCAGCCACTCTTTCCTTTACATGGAAAACTCTGATGTCTGTTTTTTTCAGTCCTTATTCTGAAAAAGGTGGGAACATGTTCAGTTCTGGGAATTCTTCATTATTGTAGTTAGTTCCCTGGTCTCCCAGCATGGATAACATATCCTACAAATGAAGTGTACAAAGAAACAATACATTTATTATTATTATTATTATTATTATTATTATTATTATTATTATTATT
>JAHTLZ010000235.1:1613329-1629725 GCA_023846285.1 Phrynocephalus versicolor
CACAAATGGTTTGGCAGCAATAAATGTGTTCAGCTTTAAAGTGCTGCACCACCTCCCCAGAAGCACAACCCCCATGCTCTTTAGGTTAGTGGCATCACCACAACTCCTGCCAGGCTGAAACCAGAATGTTCCCTACAGGAAGAAGCTTGTTGAGGGCAAAGAACTGAGAATTGCACAAAGTGTGGTTTTAAAGACCCTGTTTGTTCTCCCCCCCCCCCCGAACCTGGTATATGGAAATGGAATGGATGTGTGTCCGTGTTGTGATCGAGAAGAGAGAAAAGCCAACAACCTTCTCACACCTAGAACTATGACACTCATTCACTCTTGGTCAGATCAAAATGTTTTAAACAAAAGCAGCAATCATTATTAAAAGGGATAAAAGTTCTGCCTGGAAGCTTCGCCATGTGACAAAAGCGGTGTTGGGTTGTGTAAATTGTCTCTCACCTGTACAAGGTAGAGGAATTTTACTGAAGTGGCCCACCCACATGGCTTGATGGGCTGATCTCAGTCAACGTGTGGACACACTCCATTAACACAGCTACCCCCCCCCCCCCGATTAAATGGTCCATTCTCTTTGTCAAGTTCACCCCAGTGGCGGTTAAAAATGTTTGCCAGAGGAAGCTTGACGATGGATGGAACTGGGAAGTGAAGACTCAACAGAAGAAAATGGTTGGTGTAAAGATGTCGGGCCCTGTTTCAGCCGATCTTTAAGAACCGTTCCAACTCCAAATAATTTTGGTTCAAAACAAACAAACAAACGCCATGGCCTTGGAGAAGGGAAGAGAGGGAGAACGTGAAATTTCCAAAGCAACCCCATAATATAACTCTTTCGGAGGAAGGCAAGGGAGCACGCCCCCAGTACGGTCTTGAGTACGTACTTCACATTGGTGTTGGTACAGATGATGTACTCAATCTCGTCCGAGTACGGATTCTGGAAGGTGAAGGAGCTAGTTCTGATCCACAGCCATTCTCGGTTCTTGGACCGGAAACGGAACATGACGGACAGAACTTGGCCTTTTAACTTCACCACCTGGAAAAATGGGTTTTAAGGCTGTCAACAGCAGCAGCCGGAAAAAGGAACAAAAAACAAACACAAACTAAGAAGCCTCTCAGTGTGTTATCCTAACATTTTATCAAATTAACGGTGGTCTTTCTACCCAGAGCTTGACCGGTTGGGAGAAGGGGAGCAAGAAGGCTCATATGAACACACACACACACAAGTGCCCCAAACTCCACCTGACCTTATTCCTTCCCCACATTCAGCCCCGCTACTTATTAAAAAAAAAAACACACACAATAGCTAATGGGGATGTTCCCCTGCTTTTCTCCTGGACGAGCTGCTGCTCCTTCTCTAGTGTGCTTTTTGAGGTCTCCATCAGGAGGACACCTGTTGTTGTTTTTTCATCGTGCATTTTATTGACCTTTCTTGCGTGTGGCTTTCAGAGGAGTAATGGGGATGGGGTTAGTGGAATGCGGTGGCGTGAACCCCACAGAAAACACCCTCCCCGCTCCACCTTCTCCACAAAGGCTTCGCATTTTGCTCCAGCCATGGGGGGAAAGATTGCTGGCCAAGGAGGGGAAGAAGCAGATCAACTCAAAAGAATTCAAATTGCGATTATTGCATGGGGCTGCTGAAGAAACTGGGAGACCTGACTCCATTTGTGTCCAATGGACCCCTAACGGTCACCTAGATGGCGGGTTACCTGCTGAAAGCTATCCCTCAAAAGCTGCTGGTCTTCGGCGTGGCAGAAATCAACAATGTCCTTCCCTAAGAGTTCCTGTTGAGGGAAAGAGGCAGGGAATTGAGTTTTGGCAAAAGCCAGCAAACTGCCCCACCAAGCACCACCCCACAGCAGCTCCAGGGTTGATCAATGGCAACAATCAGCTGCAGAGATGGGCACGACTCAAAAAAATAATTTTTCGTTTTTCGTTTAGGGGTCCGTTTCGGTTCGTTTTTGTTTTTCGGGGATTTTTTTTGCACATTTTTCGTTTTCGTTACGAAACGAAAAAACAAAACGAAAACGAAAATTTTTCGTTTCGTTAGCATTCTTTTCAACACAATGTGTCCGCCGTAACGAAAAAGAAAAACACGGCAAAATTTTTCGTTTCGTTTCCGTTGTCGTTTTGCTTCTGAAAAATTTTTCGTTTTCGTTGCGAAACGAAACGAAAAAACGAAAACGAAAATTTCGCTGAGTCGTGCCCATCTCTAATCAGCTGGCGTCTCTTTCCATCCGTCCAGCAGCAGCGGTTGCTGTGCAAAGAGTATTTTTCAGCCGATCGCTACAGAATTCCCAACTAGACAGTGAGTCCTCAGCTTTGGTTCTTGTGCTGATCACGGTGTTCCACAGCAAAATACTCCTTTGGTGAACTGGGTTTGCAAATGAAATTTTAACCTCCACCTACAGCTCCGTCTGCTTTCCAGGGTCAATCTAACACCAGATCCTCTGGAACGCCTGGGTTGCCAATGAGGCTCCAGAACCAAAGAATTCGGGAACCGTAGAGCTGCAGGGCATTTCAAAGGACATTGATGCCAACACCTTGGTAAGGAAGAAAACCTCTCCATCTCTTCTTTTTTAAAATGAAGCAAATGGAGGCAAATCAAGGAGATGGAGAAAAAGACAGGGAGGAAAGGGAGGGAGAGTTTGATCAAGAAGCCGCCACTTTTCCTAGAAATCTTGGCTTCCCACCTGGGGTTGGTAGCCAACAGTGGCCATGCAGCGGTGATCCACGAAGGTGAAGATCCCATCCGTGTTGTGGCGGGAGATGAACTCCGTCGGCTGACACACCGTGTTCATGTCTGCGCAGCTGGGTGAGCTCGTGACCTGCAAAGTAGGTCAAACCACAACGACAACAACACCACATGAGGAGGAGAAGTGTGGTGGCAAAAGAGTGCTGGGACCATGAAGATCTCCAGGTTCCTTCTTCTTAAAAATAGGAAGTCAGAAAACCTGTCTTCTACCAGCCCTCTTTCAGGAAGGAGTCCGGAAAAAGATTCTTGTTCTGGATTGAAATTTGCAAAAATCACCACAGGAGTCTGGGAGTTGTAGTCCAAACAAAGGACTACGGCTCTCAGCGATGTCGGCAACTGTACAGCTCCCCAACTTCCATACTATTTAAAAGCCAGAGCAAATGGGCCACCTCACCTGCAGCCGGCCGATGGCCACCAGACAGAATTTGCTTCCTTGTCCGGCGTCTGGGTCGTCATCTGGCAGCGATACCCCTGGAACAGAAAAAAAAAGGAGGCCGTGGATTCCTTCTGCAAAATGTGTCAGTTACACCTTGCTCTGCTCTTCTGGTAGCCTGGTTCTCATGACCCTCAAAAACTGGGCAGGATTAGGCTCAGTTCCACTGGATAGGAAAAACACGGAGCAGACAAGGTAGAATTCAGCAGCCATACCTCTGTACTAAAGGCTCAGGAGCGTACAAACCAGCCCACCTGAATGGGAGCCCCGAAAACACCTCAAATGCATCTCTGTTCTTCTGGAATGAGTGGCTCAAGCCCAGTTACCTGCTGGCGGCCAGGCTTTTATGTAGCCTGTACAGTGGACCACGACAAAATGAGGCTCGCCGTCCTTCACTGCACCCAGTCCGTTCCTAGGAAGGACAGAGAAATGCTAAGAAAAGAGGGGAGAGATCGGCTGTCACAATTTGAGGAGGAAGGAGCAGCCCTGTAGCACCAAAACAGTAGGAAGTCTTGTCAAGGCTAAACAGGCGCCCTCAGCTGAACCTTGAACATTTGTCCACAAAAACTTATGCCACTAGAACTAGTGAGACTTCATGGTACTACAAGACCTTTTATCAGACGTGTTGCCAAGGCTTCATAAAAACATAAATCAAGGAAAACAACTAGCAAGTGCCAGATGGTCCTACTAAAGTAATTCAGATTATTATTTAACAAACAAACAAAAACAGCTTCTGGAATCTGCATCCACTATGCCAGCTGGTTACAGGCACAACCACGTTTCAAACGTCAAAAGAGACACCTTCCCTGGAGGACCACAGCATGTAACGTATAAAAGAAGAGGCTACGTCATTGTCACTGTTAGTATGTTTCCTTTTTTCCCTCCCTACGTAATCTGCCTTTGCTCCTCTCATTTTTTACCTGCATCTGTTCCGTATGAAGCTGAGTCTGTTCATGGAAACTGGATCGACGGTTGCATTGCCGCACCTGTCAGGCAAAGAAGCAGGGGGTGAATCTCCTGTGCATCCATTTGCACCCAGGAAAAGAGAGGGGTTGCTTAGATTGGCAGTTCCCAACTTGCAATGTGGATGTCAGACACAAAAAGAGTCCAGGGGGAATTCAGCATTCCCATCCCTGCAGCTGAAATACACTCTCCTTCTTCAATCTAAGCATAACGTGCTATTCCTTGCCAGCAACAGGCACAAACCTCTTTGCTCCCAGTGGGCCGATGGACTGCAGGGAATCCCACAAAACCCACCCAGCTTTCAACCCCAAATCCAGACATTTCGCCAGAACAACATTGAGTCATGACCTCATCCGACATATGAAGGACCTCCGGGAACCCATGCACATCCGCATGGACTGCTGGCCTTCTTTCTTGACGGTTCCGGTCTTCAGGTCAAGGATACGACCTGAGGAAAAGAATTTTGTTGTTCTGAAAGAAGGATGTTTCTACTAGGAGACCAGGAGGGACAAGGAGGAGCCACCAAATGGTTAGCTCTCATGAAAGGAGCAGGGAACAAAAACGGGACCACAGGCGTCGCGCTGCTTAAATATGCAACAGGGAGAACTGATTGTGGCAAGAAGAAGCCAAGAAACTGGGGTGGGGTGGGGAGAGCATCCGCCTTTCCATCCTCTTTTTGAAAATGTGCAGCAAGCGAAGAGTGGCCTTGGGTCCTGGGCACCAACGATGGGGAGAGGGGGAGAAGGAGAGAGAAAGAGAGAAAGAGAGAGGCGCTAAGACAAGCTGGAGTTGCTCACCTGAGAGGGCATTCTCAGAGGTGGAGAGCTGTTCCCGCAACTTCTCCACGTCATCGGGATGCACCTGGTCATAGAGTGTGCTGCCAAACCACTCGGACTGAGGCTGGTTAAGGACCGGGGTCACTGAGTCGGAGACGTAGACCACCCGGCCGGTCTCGCAGGACACGATAAAGAGGAAGCCGTCGGCTGCCTCTAGGATCAAGTGCTTGAGTTCCTACAGAAGGAGAGATCGTGGGCTGCTGCACCACCTCTGCCAACACGTGTGACATCTCCGCTCTGCCCACACGCCTGCCTTTCACTGCTGGCTTGACAACCACCCAAAGGCGAACCTTGCCTTTTGCTAATAGCTGCAGACCAGGCAGTCACTGAGCGCACAGCTACAGAGCTGGACAGAGAAGTTGGCAACTACAGCTGCAGGACAATCAAGACAATAGCCTGTTTTTACAACAGCTTCTGGGGCAGGAGGGCAGCTTAACAATGGACTCGTTGACTATTGTGTTCGTTTTATTGACACAGTAGATGGAGAACCTGTAATTAACATCCAAAGCAAGCAAACCCAACAGCAAAACTCAGAGTGGACCCAGGAGAGGAAGCCTCCCCAAGGGAGGAAAAGTGGAAGGGCGAAATCTTTTGTCCAGACAAAAACTGAAAACCAGATACGGTATATTGCAGAGTGAAGAGGCAAATGCATAAAAAAGTGAGAAGGGAGGAAAGTTTAGTCCCACGCACTGGGAGGTTGTGCCATGCCAACTACCTCCTTCCCAAGCCCTTCTTGACCTCCTGCTCTGGGCACAGACCTGGTCCGTGAGGAAGGACGGCTTGTAGCTGCCATCGGTGGAAGTGTTGCCCGTGCCCCGGAGGGACTTCATGTGGGAGACCGCCATGCGGAGGATGGTCAGCTTGTCCGGCTTGCGGGCCAAGGCGCTGCAGGTGGGCACCATGTCCGACAGTTCCGTGATGTAGGCCGTCATCTTGTTCCGCCGCCGGCGCTCGATTTCGCTGTGGTTCTCTCTGAGGGATTGCGGGAGAGAGGCAGAGAGGAGGGAGGCAGGTTTCAAAAGCAGGCCAGGAAAGAGGCCCAGCGGCCGACCCAGGATATGGATGCAAGAAGGACGGAGGGAGAGCAAACGCAGGGCCAGGAAAGGTTGTTAAGATTCGGAGAAGGCTCATGCCAAGCATGCAGTGGGCAAAGAGAGGATTTCAACCAAGAGCACAAACTTGCATTTTGAGAACCTGTGAGAAAAGAGCCCTGTTGGGTTCAAGCGAAGGTCCCATTTGGGCTAGAGTTCCATTATCAACAGAAGGCACCATGCAAGCGACTAAACCCAACCCACCTCTTCGCCATGATGGCGAAACAGAAAACACCTAGAAGCAAGTCCAACTTTCTAGGCTGCTTGCATGGCCTATGGTGAAGGCAGGAGGAAGGCCATAAGAGAGGAACACCCTCAACAATCTCCATACTTAAGTCAGGAAACAGCTGACTTCAGCACTCCAGATGTTTTGGACCACAACTCCCAGAACTCTGAGCCTAGGCTGCCAACGACAAAGGACTGGGGGAATGCTGGTCCAAAACATCTGGAGTGACGAATGTTGGCCACCACCGATGTACAACATCAAGAAGTAACCAGGCTGAGTCCAATTTAACCCTCCTGGCTCCATCCCCATGAATCATAAAGCTTCCAGCAGGACTCAAATTTCTCTGCTGTTGTTCAGAGGAGGATGCAAGACTCTCATTAACACAGAATGACAAATCCTGAAGTGAGCCTGGAATTCCCAAGGATGCAGCCGCAATAACAACAAGTGGTATCGAACCGCTAAGACCATGGTACTAACACAGATGCACTCCTAGTGTCCTGGAGATTTGGACAGAGAGCTGCGATGGTGAAACCAATGTCAAAACTGCTTTACATTCACAGTGTGGACATGCTTTTTTTTTAACAGACACAGCGGTACTTGATCCGTGCAGGGACTGGAAACCTCTACTTTAATTCCAGGGCATCAAAACCCATGCGGTGCCAAGGGATGGAAAATACACACCTGAAGAGATAGACCTATGTTTTGGAAACTGGCCTTTGCTTTCTGCCCACCCTACTTCTTATGGCTTTTCCACAAGGAGGAGAGAAAACCCCTCCAAAGAGGCAAGAGATTATGACACAACTCTGAGGCACGTTAGCGTGGAATGAGAAATGAAAACAGATGGATGATAAAAAAAATGAAGGAGGAGAAGCACATCACTGATTGGTTTCTTCAGAATTCAAACAAAAAGAATTTAAAACGATCCATCTGCCCGTTTTTTAAGGTTTTTCGGGTCTCAACAAGAATGCGCCGGCCTCCCTGCACAATGCGGGAAGCAAACAGAAACGAAACTTGGCATAAAAGGTTAAAAACCTCACCTGAAGCTTCCGAGGGCTGGATTAACCAGAGACCTCCTGCTGGGCCATGTTCTTCTGTATGGCAGCAGGTGGTCCACATGTGCAAGGCTTCGCCAAGCTGCAAGCTGGCAGAACAAACGGCAGGCTCTGCCCTAAGCAAAGTGCAGGACCTTCCGCGGGTGGCCCTCCAGCCCTATATATTTTATCCCTCTGTGTCTTTTCCTCTCCCTCAAAAGCACCTACAAATACTCTGCCTCTCTCTTCAGTCCACAGGATCCTGCCCCCGCATTCTCAGCGGGTTACAGGTTAGGAGAGTGATGGCAAACCTTTTAGAGACTGAGTGCCCAAACTGTGATTCAAAACCCACTAATGTTTCCGCAAAGTGCCAATAAAGCAATTGAACCTGAATACAGGTGGCTGTGAAGGGGCGATGTTGGGCACCCACAGAATGGGCTCCGAGTGCCACCTTTGGCACCCGTGCCATAGGTTCGCCAACACTGGGTTAGGATAAAGCCTCTTCCCCTAAACCGAAACACATAAACGAATCTCGGGGTTTGGACAGCGGGAGGGAAGGCAAGGATAGGGGCCAGCTCTAGGAAGCGATTGGACTCCAAAGCCCACAACATACAAATAGATATTTGAGGTACATTTGCTGTGGCAGCCAAGCCATCACTGCAACTACAGGACAAATCCGTGTCTGTCTCACTGGCCTCACTGAGCGAGGCAACGGCGGGCACCAACTCGCATCCAGTCCCCTGCTTGCCAACTTCAGCAAGGGAGGGGGGCAGGCGAGGTGGATCCTGGCTCCATTTGCTAACCTTGGCAGCCACCTTTTGTCAAGCCACACGCCACAAAGGCTGCTCCTCCAGACTGGCTTTGGGTCTAGAAACACCCAGAGGCTATCTGAGACTGTATAGGACTGTGATGGACGCCAGTTGCCGACCATCTCATGTTCAGTCATCTGCAATATCAGCAACGAAGCACCAGATTTTGGAGAGGTTCCAATTTGGCTCTACAATAATTGGGAACTCACAGCCAGTGGGGCCACCCTAAACCCTTCGGTTTGTTCTCAAGCGTCACCCAACTCTCTTCTCTAGCTTTCTTTTATTCCTTTTCTCTCCAAGGTTGCTGTTGATGCCTCTTTATCAAACCAACAGCCAGGGCATCCGTTTCAAGTCCTCAATTCAGGAAAGAAATGGGGAGGAGGGACAGACTATTACAAAGGAGTAGGTGGGGACAAAAGAGGAGGAGGAGGTGAACGAACTCTGTTTTGCCATGCTTTTAATATATTTATATATATATATATTGATACAGACATATATATCTCCATTCTCCTACCTGGCCAGTCTTTCCTTATCCGCTGAACTTTGTTCATCATCAGACCTAGAAATAAAATCGGTGAGCTAAGCTAAAAAACAGGGGGGAAAGGAAAAGAAAAAGAAGAGACTCAAACTAGCTGGGAAGAAAAAGAGGGGACCTGGGATATCTATTAGGAAATCTGATATTCCTGCGTGATAAAGATGCCGACTAAAAGCTGTGGGACTTACAGAGCAGCTGGACGAGGCATGCTGTGCACAGCATTCTAAAAATAAGTAAATAAAAAAAAGCTGTGGGCTCTTGTCCACAGGAGCTTCCCAACTGCTAGAGGAAACAGGCAGGAGAGGAGATGCAGAAGAAACAGATTGATGGAGCACAGAATGTGACATGAAGTGGGACAGACAAGGTGGTGTCATGGTGTAAGAAGAATGAGCGCTGTTTCCCAGCAGTCGCTTTCTCTCAGCTGAGGTTCCCCAGAATGCCATCCCAGGGCAACATGCACCGTTGCTGATTGTGACCACACAGTTGTTAAGTGGAACTGGATCAAAGGTTTGGTGTTGCGAATGCCCCCACTACCATTGCCACCCGACAACGGGCACAAGTCACCAATGCAGTCAGGCCTGCCGGCCGCCAGTCCTCAGTTCCAAAAAATACGTTATTGACAAAAATTAATGAACAACGATTACACTGCTGGTTCCCAATTTCCACAAGGTACCTGAGGCAGCTGCCTTATTTTGATCTAATAGGAGGCCGGGCCCATGGAGGCAGTGCCTCTGAGAACCTACAGAACATCTTCTACTAATAACTGATAAGCCACAGGTCCAGGAACTGGCAAGCCACTCCAGTATTCCTGCCAAGAAAACTCCATGGACATGGAAACACGAAGAGTCAGTCACGGCTGTAACGACACAACGCACACTCACACACGAGAGGATGGATAAACGTTGAAAAGTCAGACCACTCCATTTGGACCCAGACACCCGTGGGGTGAAGCAGGTGGCGTGCAGGATTTTGCCTGGAAAAGTTAGAAACCAAACGCCACTCATTCCTGTCTGTAACTAACAGGCCTTGGGCGGTCGCCCTCTTGCAACTTACCCTACCTGACAGAGGTGTTTGGTCGGTAAAAGATGCGAATAACACGCACCCATTCCCTTCCTGAATTCCACAGAAAACATCGTCCTTTATATGAACAAAACTGAACAGATGTTTAACAAATAGAAATGAGCCTAAAATCCCATGGACTTGCAAAATAAAACACCGACAGCAAGATGCCTCTAAAAGGCTTTACAAGTTCGGCGGCAGCATTAGTCACGCATCCCCGTGAAGATCAGGAGCCGCTCGGAGTTGTGGGAGTCAAACTTTTACGGAACAGGAGTGACGCTCAGGTTTGGGTACACGAGGGTAAGAAGACGTGGCAGCTGCCGATTCATTGCCAACAGCTGTACTACAAATGGTCTATTCAAAATCCGGCCCTTTCAAGATCAACTCAGAAGTCTGAAAAACAGTACAGGTGCCTTTCAAATACTTTGTCCCAACTTATGGCCAGAAGGTAAGGCTGCTTCCTTCCAGGACATGTGAAATAGAGAAACTGGAATGCCTTATTTTTTTTATACTGATATGATTCACAGAAACTTGTTGTTGTTCAGTCGTTCAGTCATATTGGTTGTATCGATGACACTGTCCAACCATCTCATTCTCTGCCGTCCTCTTTTCCTTTTGCCTTCAATCTTTCCCAACATCAGGGACTTTTCCAAGGAGTCCTCTCTTCTCATCAGGTGGCCAAAGTACTGGAACCTCAGCTTCACAATCTGTCCTTCCAGTGAACATTCTGGGTTGATTTCTTTCAGAATGGATAGGTTTGATCTCCTTGCAGTCCAGGGGACTCTCAAGACTCTCCTCCAGCACCACAGCTCAAAAGCATCAATTCTGCGGCGATCAGCCTTCTTTATAGTCCAGCTTTCACTTCCATACATCACTACTGGATACAGAAACTTCAGTATTCTAAAACCCAGATGCAGAAGTTTCTAAAATCCTAACCAGAAAACTACCAATAAAAGCTCTGTGCTTGCAAATTCAGCTTAGGTTATTTGCTCCTCTCTCTCTCTCTCTCTCTCTCTGTCTCTCCCCCAGAGCCATAAATGTGGACTGCAAGAAAAATCCAAAACAAAAATGCACGGTTAAAAAAAAATCTCAAGTTGGAAGATAAATCAACAAAAAGAGAGACTATAACCCAAGACCAGCATCATGGTAGTCTAAACAAAGGATCAGAATAAGACATGGGAATTTGGTGCTAGCTGGATGCCCAACAAAAGGGAAATTCCACCACCGCCATCCCTCTTGCAGCGAGGACAGGGCATGTACTGTCCACAGGATTTACAAGATGGGTGTTGTAGTCCAAAACCTGTGGAGAACCAGGCACGCTACACCCCATCCTTTGACTAGCCAGACCTGCCTTGAAAACGGAAACCGCGAGTGCCGCCGTGAGGAATGTCCTGCGCCCAATCAAGGTTAGAGAGCAGATTTCTTTCTTCTTTCTTTCAAAGGGCCAACTGAGACCTTTAAATTGCAAAAGTGCTTGACTTTCAAACCCAACTTTTTTGGCTTTCAAGTGTTCCGGGAACAAGCTTGCAACACCTTCAAAAAAGACCCAGATGTTGAAAGTCATATTCCAAGCATTTGCGTTTCCAGCAAATCAGAGATGCCTATCTCCAGAGGAACACAGCCACCTGGAGGAAGTAGGAGCCAGGATTCCCATGCTTTATGAGGTTTGCAGAATCTCTTTCAAGGGCAAGTTATGTAGGGCTTCGAAGGAAAAATGCCTGTGACTCTCTAGACATGCAGAAGAGAGAAGTGTGACCTCACCAGCCCTTTGGCACAGCTTTCGTGAAAGCAAGGGTGGGTCAAGAAACCTTGTTGGCCACTTGATTTCCATCTCACTTAATCTCAGGCATTCCTTGAAAGAAACACTTTGCTAACAGCTTCCCTATAAGAAAAGCAACTGGACACATTAACATTGCAGATAACTTCAAAACAGAGGCCGGCATCATCCTAAAGCACGCACGCACACACACACACACAGAGAGAGAGAGAGAGAGAGAGAGAGAGAGAGAGAGAGAGGAGTACATACATATGTGCCATTTACATGCCTCCAAGTCAATGTTTTCCAAGTGACTAATTGGTGTGACAATTAGAACAGACATGATGGGACATCTTCTGAAGGTGATGCAGAGAGCTGAGGTTTCCTCACAGCACCTGGACCAGGGGTTTCCACCAGGCAGCAGAAATTCTTACCTGGCAAACCTCTCTTTGTCATTCGGGAGCTGATCATCATCGCATCTGGAGGGGGTGGGGGGAAACAGCAGGGAGGGAACATGCACAAAAAAAGGCACTTGTCAATTTTTCTCCTGTTAAAGAAGGGTAAACAAAAACCTCACCCATAAAACGGAGAGCATTAAAAAAAAAACGGAACACAAAATGCCGCTTTTCATAAGACAAGAGCATACAAATAATACTTTTGTCCTTGAAGTCTATGACTCAGAGGTGGTGGTGGGGAATTATTAATTCACCATTCTCCTGCCTACATTTATTGTATTACAGAGAAATTGCCTGGTCTTTCTCTAAGATGCTCAGTGCAAAAAGCACAGTTGTCTCTTCATTGTGCCTACACAGCCAGCCTGCCTAGTTACCTAGGGATGGAAAAAAAAGACTGTTCCCAACCTCATTCTTTCAAAAAGATCAAAGTGGGTGGGTAGCTTTTGCTGGTTTGTTTGTCTGATGCAGCACTTTGGAGAGGGGAGGTTCAAAGGGAAACCATGCTGAACCGATGTGAAGAAACTTTTTTTATACATATAAAAGCATTCAGTGCATCAGACTTGCTACACTGGAAGTTTTATGGACTACTGAGAGACGTATTAACTCTGATTGTTTACCAGTGTTAGTAATTAATCAGGGATCACAGACTGGATGTGACATTGTGGTATCACTAAGTGACTAAAGGCACAGTGGAGACTGCTACAGCCTGTAGTTAGTCATCCTCTGTTAGACACATGCGTGATCCTAGCCAATCAGGGACGTTGCTAAGAAACGACAGATGAAGCTACTTGGGTGAGTAGCGAGACATTTCAATCTCACAAGAAAAGAAGCCCCATTGCGCTGACTCAACTTCTGGATAACCACACCTGGAGGACTGAGAATCTTCACAGTCATAAGAAACGAACAGTTTCCCTGCTCATCAAATCTCATTCACTTCCTGGTCAAAAGAAGCCAAACCCACCTGAGAAATTTGCTGTTCCCTTCTCCGTCATCTTCAAATTCAAGCCTGCGGGGAGAAAAGGGAATGCGAACATCAGGGCATTATTCTCATTTATGCCTCATGCTATACCAAGTGAAGGGAAAGCGATGGGAAGGCTATGAAGAGACTGGAAGCCAGAGATAGCTTCCCACAAGGGAGGATCTACCATAAAGATCCAACTGGTGGCTTCCCTCCTGATCTGATCTCCGGTAGCACACAGGGCTTCTGCAGCAACCTCTCAGCAAGTCCCACAAAAGCCATCTTACCCAGGCCTCCGCTTGTTCGTTCTTTGCACTAGGGCTCCTCCTGAATGTGTGCCTGGTCCAGATGTCCCAGAAGCAGTGCCCAGAGCAGAAACATCTGATGCCATTTCTGGAAGAAAGAGAGAGAGATTGTGATCACCTATCATCAGTTTCCAACTGTTCTCCTTGGTTGCTTCTCTGTGAAGTCACAAGGAAAACAGACAATTATAAACCTTGGGAGGCAAACAAGTGAGATCTAGTTTTCCACAGACATGAAGGGCATTTTGAAATTCATACTTTTTTTTTTTTGCAGTGGTGGTGGTGGTTGGGTGGGTGGTTGCATACAGAGGGAGAAACCCAGCTAAAAAGCAGCTCTGTAATTGCTCCAGACACACCATTAAATCAATGTGGCCAGATGAAAGAACTTTGCAGTAATAATACAAATGCATTAAGGGGCAGGCATGTTTCAGACTGCAAGGCTCATGGAAAAGTACCCACAAAGATAATTTAAAATCCTGCTGCGGGGCCTTCCAAGGCTCTATTTCCACTGCAGCTGCCCCGATCTAATTAATACCACAAGACTGTAAAATGTGAAGGGACAAGCTATAAACTATCCAAAGTGCTCTTGGGGGCTCCCCCCTCCTCTTCCCCCTTTTTTTCTTTTCAATAAGATCATATTCACATATAAAGCCTGCAGAATGTGTCTGGGACAGAAAAAAAGCAGTGGCGGGAGGGAGTGGGGATGTGAAACAATATTAGGTTCCATTTCTTCCAGCCTTTATGAATTAAAAATTCAACTTCTTTCCACCACCAGGAAGAGGGGCAAGGCACTTACCTCATCAGCGAACACTTTTTGGCAGGAATATATAGAAATAATAAAGTCCTGGAACTCCACCAGGGTTCCAGTAAGCTTTGAAGGGTTTAACATGGTTCATAGTAGCTTACTGAGGAGGTACCCGGGTGTACCTCTGTGGCGAAAGTAGTTATACGACCAGACTCATGACTGAGACACACCCCTGGCACCTTTTCGATTAGCAGGAATTTGCTATGCCAAGTTCAACAGACACCAATAGAATACTGTTCAAAAACATCTCTGGTCAGTTAAACGGATAGGTAGACAGAGAGACAGGTAAGACAGATTGATTTTGTTCTTTCAAACTTAAAGATAAGTGACTTTTAGTCACTTACTTCATGGCAATGTACGGTAATATGAATTTCCCGTCACAGCCCATTGGACTTGCTCATAAGGCGTTTAAAAGTGCCAGATACCTCTGTCTCATTAACCTCTGACTTACTGAGAGCTACGAAACACATTTAAGAAAGTCTTTCAGCTTTTTCATATTTAAGTGGGAAGAATGCTCATTTTCCCCATATGCCTGCATACGCAGTGTCCTGTAACTTAACATATTTGCATTAGAAATCAGTGCTGTTCTTTATTATCCTTCATTTATTATTTATTTATTTCAGTGCCAGCTCCAAGAAAAAAAGTTACTGGTACTTTTGTATGAATGAAGGTCTTGACAGATCTCGGGTTGACCAGTACAGGATTGCAGAGCCCCTCCGGCGAGCGTCCAGCACATCTGCTCTCAAGTAAGAGGGGGAAAGGGGTGGGAAGGGTAATATTCTGCACATCCCAATCTGAGAATTCAGCTGTCTCCTTCTAGGGGGTGGAGGAGCTGTTGGCCAAAATGCCTGAAGTGATGTAAAGTGGCTGTAATTGCCCCCAGAGGCTTTTTTTTTGGGGGGGGGATCTTTTCTGAAGTTGGAGAAAAGTTTATCCAGAAACCAAGGCCTATTGCAAACTGCTGGCTAGCTTGCATTTCACCACCAGGCCATGGCAACAGAGCCTGGGAGTTTGATTCCCGATTGGGCCACGTTGACAATGATGATGATGATGATGATCTGTGCTAAAGGTCAGTTCCTATATGTCTCAACACCCCCTATACCTGTGGCAACATTTAACACCATACCAAGGGTATACTTAGGTGTGACACCAACAAAGCCTCCCCCCCCCGGTTGTGCCGAATATTCATAATGTAGAGGTGGGCAGCCTACAAAGGCCCTTGCTTTCAGCCCAAGAATCTGCGACCATGCCAGCTCTTTCGTGTTCCTATTATGTGCATATAAAGCAACTGAGGGTTTTTCAGCTGGGCCAGGGTCCTCCCACCTCTTCATTAATCAAAAACCTTAATCTACCCCAAATCCATCCATCCACCCACCCATCCACCCACCCACTTCTCTATCTATCATTTGTAGGCTGTCTGTCTGTCTCCTTCCTTTTGTCCAAATTTTGCATGTGGCCTTCAGAAAGAGCCTCTGAAGTAAGCCGTCCATCCTGGGAAAGAGCAAGAGCTGTTGCAATCGGTCCTAGCCAATTGCAAGACCCCAATAACCACAAAAACACACCCCCTCATTCAAAAATCTTCCTATTTGGCTTCAGGAACATCCTGAATGGGACAGGACCACATTCACAAGCAGAATCAGAACCATGCCATATAGCCCCCCCCCAGAGAGAGAGAGAGAGAGAGAGAGAGAGAGAGAGTATTCTGATGAACAGAATGAATGGTTGTATAGTGGGTGCTCCCTTCTCTGGCAGCATTTTCAACCAGTGGCCTCAAGGGGTAAGAACCCCATATGGCACAGCACAAGGTGGGATAAAATGAATCTTTAAATATCTCTTCCTTGCCTTGGGTGATACATGGAACTCACATACAGGATGGTTAAGGAAGAGGAGCTGTTTAAATTCTCCCTACGCTGGGATCAGGAATGGGAACTCGGTCATCTCTCTTCAGATTGCAGAATTCCGCCTACTATAATTTGGAGATCATCATTTCGTCTAACCCTCCAGTGCGTTAGCGCACGATATCACCTCCAGTCCACCACACAGGACCAGAAATTACAGAACCTGAAAAAAAACCAGAGGCATACACCCAGGGAAACCTAAGTACCATGGCTGCCTAAAAATTAAGCAACACATTTATTACACTGATGTAAAATTTATTAGTGCGAGTTTCCATGGATTACAATCCACTTCTTGAGACCCAACACACATTGCACATGCATGCAATTTCACACACACAAGGGTTCAGGCTTGTTAGCCTTTAGGAACACTGTTTAGTAGACTCACAATTCACATCTTGATGATGATGATGATGATGATGATGATGATGATGATGATGATGATGATAATAATAATAATAATAATAATAATAATAATAATAATAATAATAAT